>QVRM01005801.1:0-53551 GCA_003439945.1 Dermanyssus gallinae | reverse complement strand
GATAAAATTTGCAAAAATGAAATTATTTTATTAGCTTTCACGCCCAATACCTCCAATCATAACCCTACGACCATTCAAACGCTCAGCTAACACATTCAGGCAAATGCGCATCATAGCAAATTTTGGTATTAAATCTCTAGCAATCGAGCCGTGGTTTGCGTAGTAATTAAGATCTTTTCGCGGGCATGTAGGTAGTGAACGCGCCTTGATGTCGTTAGCATGTGGCTGAGCAGCCTCATCTCGGGGTTGTTTTACGATGGTGTCGATGTTGTGGCTGCGAGCGATCTCTTGGTCGTTTGGAGTGCATGTTTGCCAATGTGTTCTTCCGGCTGTTATGTGATCTACTGGCGCGTCCTGTATTAACATTGTAGTAGGTTGTTGTTCTG
The DNA here is from genome assembly GCA_003439945.1 of Dermanyssus gallinae. NCBI lineage: Eukaryota > Metazoa > Arthropoda > Arachnida > Mesostigmata > Dermanyssidae > Dermanyssus > Dermanyssus gallinae. The sequence continues at coordinate 53,165 of QVRM01005801.1, read as the reverse complement.
TTGCAGTATTGTGGATAGCCCGTCGCAACATCACATCGATATGGCCTACGAAAGGGTTGGAGCAGTGGAGTGAGCGAAAAGGGCTTGACCGATTCTGCAAATGGTTCGCAGAGGCACATTTGAGCAGCTACTGTAATATAATAAATTGTTTGTATTGCTTCTAAGGTTCTATAACGAGTGATTCGTCTGTTAACGTCATTTATGTAATGCCTTAATCTGGACATGCCCGCCATAAAATCTTAATTACTCCGCAATCACAGATTGCATGCCGTAGATTTGATGCCAAGATGATCTCACTAAATGCGAGATTATAATCGTCAAAAGTGTAGTGTTAGTTGAGCTGCGAATGAGCGTTGGACTATGATTTTGAGGTATGGCGTGAATGCTAATAAATAACTTCATTTTTTGCAATATCTTCTAAGCGACCATGTCTGCCAGCGTATAGGTTTTCAGAAGCAGAAACTCCCTCGAACACATCGATGTACTTAGTTTCGGCATAGGGAGACTGGTTTGCGTCGCAATTGCACATTTCCTGCTCCTATGTCTTACGATTGATACCAGTGTCCGGATTTCAGTAATATCACTTTCGGTCCAACACCAGACTTCTCAGAGATCATGCTCCATTGGAGAAATATTTTTACTTTAGCGAGCTCTACCAATTTTTCTATATGGAATTTCAACTTATCGTTTGGGACCCTGTATATGAGGGTCTCACAGAATTCGTCTAACAAAATGTTGGGATCTAGTACAACTCGGCGAAGAAATCATTTTTTCATAAAACAAAAGGTCGGAGATATCTATAAAAAAAAGGGTAATTGAGCGTGAATGCCACATAAAAAGAATTGCCCCAATTTTTTTTTGGGAGAATTATCTCCAATAAAACATTCGTTTTGCTTTGAATTAACGTAGAATGCAATTCAACAATTTTTCAACAAACAACATTTTCCTCCAAACACGCAGGTATGGTTGGTTGCCGTTAGTCGATATGATGACTGGGACTCTCGTAATCGCATATTTAATGAGGATATGTGGTCTTCTTGAAGTTATGCACATCTATCTAGGCGATGTTCTGTTTTTAATATTTCGAATACCTTCGAAAGGCCTGAAAAAGAGAGCGAATATTTTGGAAGTATTTTCCACTGCGATGTTCCCCGCTACGCCCTGAATCATGGTCGTCAATAGCACTGGAATGTCTCCTTTTTGTATAGGCAAGGCCCATCATAATTTGAAGAATTAATTTGCGAGCTTTTATTTAACCCAATGAGCTAATATGTGATAACTGTATGGGTGTCCAAATGTATGTGAGTATTTAAGAATTTAAAACAATATATGGTGAGATCAGATGTCATCTTGCAAATCTAGTATCGTGCCTCATAGCTTCGGTCTGAGATGTTACAATATTGAAAAACACAGGTTTTTTTATGTTTTAACTCAGTCATTACGGACATTTTCCTTTTAATAGATATGGGGGATGAGGAGGAATTACAAAAAGGCAAGCCGTTATTGTTGTTGTTGTTTTTGTTGTTGTTCCTGTTGTTGCTGCTGCTGTTGTTGTTGTTGTTGTTGTTGTTGCTGTTGTTGTTGTTGTTGTTGCTGTTGTTGTTACTGTTGTCGTTGCTGCTGCCTGCCTGCTATCAAGGTCTGCAGCAAGATTTTTGTTGTTATTTATATGACTGTGGGCTGTAACTACAATCGTTAGGACATAAACCACCTTGCCTTGTCTTGAGCCAGGACAGTGCAAGTAAAAACAATGCGGCTCATTGTTGGCTTCTTGGCTGAATGGGCTTTCTGGCTGAAAAGCGACTGGCTATATCTACGTAGCGCGATGCCCTTAGTCTTCGTCGTCGTCGTCATCGTCGTAGTAGTAGTTGTAGTAGCAGTAACAGCAGCAGCAGCAGCAAACGGCGAGCCATGATGGCTGGCGGCGGCGGCGGAGGCTGCGTTTCAGAGGAAACGGTAACCTTCACTGTCCATGAGGGGGCGCCGGTGAGAGCGAGCAGGGCGCGGGGGCGCGGGGGGGGGGGCGGTGGGCGGTGGGTGGTGGTGGTTGAGAGGACGACGAAGCAGGCCAGATGGTCGTTCCGCCTGTTCTCATTGCTTCGGGTCAAAGGCCGGGCGCGGGCGCGCTCGCGCGCCTTTATCTCGGACCAGAAGAAACAGGAGAGACGAAGCATCGTCAGTGCAGATAGATCGTCGTGTGTAGAAAGCGTGCGATGGGCACAGCACGCCCCATAAGTTCTGCGCGCGTCTGCGCTGCGCTGCTAAAATGAGGCGCAGACCAAACATTGTGGCACGCTCTGCTCCACTTAGTTTCAAGCATAGCACCGAGGAAGTCGAAAGACGAGAAGCAAAGAAGTGAGACGATGAAGAAGAAGAAGAAGAACAAAAGGAGACGATAGAGAGAGAGAGAGAGAGAAAGGGAAGTAACGCAAAATAGGAGAGAGAGAGAGAGAGAGAGAGAGAGACGAAGGAGAAAGAGTGTATATATGTGAGAGAGGGAGGGGCCTACGCACAAGGTTTTTGCGGTGCCCTGTGGCCGCGCCGCTGCTATCCGGAGGAGGCCGCACGGACTTCGGTGTTTCTTCTCCTAAGTCTGGTACTTCATTTGTTGTTGTAGTTGTTGTTGTCGTTGTCGCCGTCGTCGTCGTGATCCTTTTGGTCGCCATCCTCAACGCAGTTGTTGTTGTCGGCGCCTTTTCGTTCTGCTGCGACATCTCCTTCGCCTGCTCTTTTTCCTCGTCCTCGCTAGAAGGAGGGAATTCGAGTTTACAAGACAGTGTTAATGGTGGCGGCTGCGTGAACCATACCGCCCAACCAACTATGGCTGGCCGACGTACGAACGGAATCCAAGAAACGGAATCCATGGACTAGAAGGGCAAAAGAATGGCACAACGGACACGGAGAACGGATGAATGCCGGCAGAAATACGCCGGACAACACAGCCTCGAGGAACAATGGCGGCAGCCGCCGACGCCTCAGCAGCGACGGTGCTTGTGTCAAAGCCTGGTACATGGCCAGACTACTCCAACCACTACTACTACTAACTAACTAAACTGCTACTACCAGTACTACTACCACTAGTTTAACTACTACGAAATTGAGTTTCTCTAGTTCAGCGCCGAAAGCACAGGAAACGCACACCTTGTTGGCGTGAAGCTTGATGATACCTATCCGGCGCCTTCCCCGTACGTTCCTTTAAGGTTCCTTTACAGAAGGTTGGGCATGCAACAGATTGCGACTGGCGGGTGGTCATACATAATGTATGCTCATACGCGCTCCTCAACTGTCTCGAAGAGTATGTGCGTTTACGTTTGATCCCTTCCTAGTCATTCCTAGCCACCTCATCATAACCTGAAGACAATGGCGGCCAAGGGGTCGCATCTTTTGCTGATTTACACATTCAACTTATGCCATCAGTGGCGTGTAGCAGAAGTCACAAAATAAAAAAGCGTAGCACTCGAATTAAAATAGAATGTTAGGTCTTAGCTACGTTAATAATTTGTCTTTATGTATATTGGTCTGAAAATGTCAATGACATGACAAAGCTCGTAACTTCTTTTGTCTTCGCTCGACGACGCTCTTTACCCCTCTCTTGATTTATATATATATATATATATATATATATACGTGAGGAAAGAAAGAGCGACGAAATTTTATATGATCCGAAAAGGACAAGAAACGTATGTTTATTTGGCAACATACAAGTAAAAGATTACACAACTGAGCCACAAGCGCAGATGCAACAATTCTCTAATAGCAAATATCGCATTTTATTTTCGGCACATTTTACGTTGCTTTCAGTAGTGTGCTGGTTGAGAGACAAAATGGTTCAGGAATGTCAGTGTTGTTACTATTTCTCTTTGTGGCATCGGCGTTCCAACCATGTACTATTATTTAGAGCCAAGCGCGAGATAGGTTATTTGGCGCAAATGAGTAAAAACGTGGCACGCTCCGGGTAACCTCCACACTCCATGTCTTCGTGAAAAATCCTAATATACGTATCGCTTTTACCACTACCGCCAACGCTTTAGAAGTATCGCCATAAGTTAGTCGACGCGAGAACGAAAGAAAGCGCCCATTTCTTCTCGAACAACTCCAGAGTATAGTCCGACGATGCAGCATGGTCTAGCAGGGCAGTCTGTTTGACAAAATCTAGACACTCTTTCTGATCCGCTTGGCTATATACGCCTGTAGTAGAGTCTACTTGCAGTGTTTAGAGTGGTAAACGATAAGAACGAATAATCGGAGGCGTGTTGGCTATCGTTTTTACCAAGCACTGTAACATTTTATCCATAGTCAAGCTATCGGTCTGCACGCCGCAATGGCGAACGTTTGAAGCCGAGTTTAAATGCACTGTGCAATTCTCTATCCTGGCTTACATGTATTCATTGATTGCTTAAACACTGCAGCGGAGACGTAACATTAAACCAAATCATATACGAAAAAGGATTAAATATGTCTTTGAAAATTATATATATATATATATATATATATATATATAAGGTAGGACCTTGTCAACGGGGTGTTATCCCGGGTGAGCCAAGATTCTTTGCTTTTTTGCCAAAGCACGAGGATGTGTGGGATTCTGGAATAAGGATGGTGCCTTTTTGCATATAAGTAGTCGATATTCTCCAATCTCACTTCATGAGCCCTTCAGGAGAACCGACGCCGCTGACTATATATATATATATATCGTTTCTCATATCGCCCATATGCGCGGTGCGGCGTTTGCGTTTATTGAAATTCACAATTTTCCCTCCCTTCTACATAGCGTAGTCTTTTTTTGCGCGCTTCTACCTCCACTGCCTCCTGATGGCACGCACAGTACAACGACGTGCCTCATTATGCGGTTATTGCTATCAGAAGTAAATTCTTCAGATACGATTTAGCAGCATTTCCTGGGCCAGAGCTGCTGACTTAGCTGAAGTCTCTGGCATTTCTCCGCCCGGGCGCCTCTCTCCGGTGCCGGGCAACACAAGAGGTCTGTTTAGTTAGACTTTCAAACAGACTCTGTGCCTTCATATATTCGACTTACAGCGCTGAACGAGTATGGAAGAGTGGCAAGAAGAATTACGTTAATGGAACTGAACTGGCTAACATCACTAACAGCATCAAACAACAGCAACGACAATAACAAAACGATAGTGGTACCAGTAACAACGACAGCAACAACAAAAATCACGCATCATTTTGAAGAAATCCTACAAAACGGTCGACGAATGGTGTTAGTCTACGCTACAAACGATTTGCCTTTGACTGTTTGACTCCGTGTAACCGCTTGCTTCCCTTGAATATTTCTTTTTTTTTTAGTAAGCGAACGTTTCTCAGAATAACGATTCGATAACGAGGGTTGTTCCTGTCATTGTAACCATCGAGTGTCATTGTAACCATCGAGATGTTTAGTTCAAATCGGCAGGTTGAAAAATGGTAGCTTGGCTGCGGGTCGTGTTAAATTGGGGTTGGAACTACAACTCCACTTATCACAATGTCGTTACCGTCGTTTTTGCTCCGTATATATATATACATATATATATATATATATATATATATATATTATATATATATATATATATATACGCAGTAAAAACGACGGTAACGGCATTTTGATAAGTGGAGTTATAGTCTCAACCCCAATTTAACACGACCCGCAACCAATATATATATATATATATATATACGTAGAGAGAGAGAGATCAAGAAAGGAAGAGAGATAGAGGAATTTCCCATCGCCGAGAAAGCTTGTTTCCACGTCCAAACAAATGCCGTCGCCGATGACCAAAAGAAGTAAATTTGGCCTGTGTCCGACACACCATTTCTTATTTCTACGGCCGCTTATATGGCGCGCGCCTTCTGGCTACGTCGTCGTTTTATTCTTCTTCTTCTTCTTTTCCTTGGCTTCTCTATGTTCCACTCTTTTTTGCCTCTTTTTCTTCGATGCCTTCATTTTCTGGCTTGACCGACGAAGCGCAACAAGCCATCGAGACTGGTCGAGCCATGTCGCCGCGTCTCGCCCCGATTCCACAGTCCTTAACAGCGGCTCGTTGGTTTCCGCTAGGCGAGCGAGTGAGAAAGGTCTATTTTGCTCATGGAATTTGTAGCTCTTGATATGAGCACTCAGAAGTATCTGGACAGTTGTAGAACGTCGAGTCCGCTTCACGTCTCTTGCTTGAGCGACCTCAAAACCACCGATGACAACAGCAGACGCTCCTCCGACCGGCGGGCCGCTCGTCCCGAGGGTTTCCTTCCTATTTGCCGCGACTGACTCAGGGTCTGAGTATTCTTTTAGACTGGCCATTGTTTTCCGTTCAGTTGGCCTGTTGTTCTTCTGAACGTCACCGTCGAGCATCAACAATTGAACACGCGGATCACGGGGGCAGCTCGAAAGCTCGCAATTGCGCCTAATAGCAGTCACTCATCTCAACACTAACCTCCTCACTCACTCCCAGCATGGAACTGCGAACGTAAAACATGTAAGTACAACAGCTTTTCATGTTGGACAGTGTCGTATTGGGTCGCCCGTAATATATAGGCGCGCGTCGCTAGGTTTGGCGTAGCAATGAAATACAATTTAACTACAATGAATAGTTAAAATTATAGGTTAGTTTTAATTTGAAGGGGTGTGTGTCGTTGAATTGAACCCGCGACTTACGACGCGGAATTGAGCTTACAGTTGCCGTCCATCTGTTCTACCTTGACTCGTCGACAAGTACAAACATACATGCAAATACGCCTGCCTTTTACTTCTTTCACGGATATAAGGTATTTGATCCTGCGTTAAACATCTAACGACAAGTATATATATATATAGATAAAGCTCTGGAATTACATATCTTCAATACGGGTGGTTTCAAAATATTCATTATATGGCAAACGGATGTTCTGTTACACTTCAAACGTTTTCAAGAAAGGCAAACGTGCCGCCCCAACAAAAGCGTCAGAGGTACACGGGCTTGATGTATGTGTGATTAACACGTGGTGACAACTGCAACAGTAGCACCAGGCAATCAATCAACTCTCGGGATTTAGACGAGCAGGAGACCATTGTCCTAAAAGCGCGCTCTCAATGCGACAAGCAGATGAGTAGGAATGAGATACTCACTATCTTAAGATTACAGCTACTGTATATTAATTAATTTTGTAGGTCTTTATTTAAATAATTAAGATGCAGGACGTAGTGCAGCAAGTTAAGCGCAGCTTTCCCACTCGAAATACATGTAAGGGTCTCTTTGCTAGTCTGTCCAATAATGAAAATGCCATAGAGCCGGCAGCTTCTTAGATCGATTACGTTGCAACCGTTCGAAGCCAGGTCGACACCGAGCACCAGGTAGCCGCATACCTGGTTCTCGGTGTAGGCTCAAGTCAAGCGCGCCCCCAGCAGGCAGCACTTTGATTACGGCGTTTAACCTTATTACGTGACCCTTAAACTCCCATTACCTTGACAAAGGCTGATCTGGCATCTTCAGCCGCAGTGGTTAGACGGTGTCACAGACAGACAGAGCGCGCCACACAATTTGAACAGAGAGATAGAGCGCGCCACACAATTTGAACAGACGACAGGCAGATAGAGCATACTGCACAATCAGGCAGACCAACAGGAAGCACGTAGAGTGCACGTCGTAGCGGACGACGTTGTAGTAGCGCAGAATGCCGCCAGGGGCGGGTCGGTCGACTGACGGTATTTAAGCGGCTGCGGGCTATGTTAGAAATGCTCGTAACTCTGAACTCTCGTCTCTTGCTTCTTCCGCAGCCGCTGCGCGTCAGGGGCGCCATCCCCGGGTGAGTCAGAGCCGGCCCGTTGCTGTGCCGCGTTGTAGATGTGTGCGCGTAGGTTAGGCTAGGTGTGAATCAGCACCATTCAGTACGGCCCGCGCATTAGTAACAGTGTCTGTTATATATTATATCTATATATATATATATATATATATATATATATATATATATATGTCGTTATGTAAACAGACCCCGCCGTCTGTGTAGTGAGAACGAATGTGAGCACCACCCACGCGAGCAAGACCAGTATCGAGAAATAAGTAAGAAACTGAGTGTTCTATTATTCTTGATATATAATTGTTCTCGTTCCGCATTAGTTCTGTACAGACGGTTTTGCTTGAAAACCGACGCCCAGGCTAACCGCAGAACGCTGCTAAACGAATTGCGGTTGACTGTGGTGAGCAGCCTATTCCTCACTTCGCGCCTCGTCAAGCTATTTTCCTGATCACGTCAATATTATTTGAAACAACAAAACGTATTACCAGAATATAATATGTGGCTACACGTCCGTTAGTAGGCTTTCAGCTCTAGCGGACTCCATGCCTTGCAAGGCGTTTGTTGCTTTGGTTAGGCTGTATGCGGATACGCCTCCACACAGCATATATTTCAACTCAAACATGTGCTGTAACACAGCGCACCATACGACAATGTTTATGCGCATCAGACACCACACGCATGTCCGAAGCTAATAAAGAAGGCAGCGCTGTTTAAGCCCGTTTCTCGTCCGTTATCGCTGATCGTTTGCTTGGTTAGTTGCACGCGGTTGTAACGCTTATTTTTTGTTGTACGCTATTTTTTACAAGTATTTATACATATATACATATAAAAGGGTCTCTACAGAAAATAAACATGTAACTGGTTCGAGAACCTTCACAATATCAAGTAAAATATGATTAAAAAAAAATTGTTGCTTTTTCTACCCTTAATCAATTAAGAATTATAATATTAATTTTATCATTATTTTTAATTAATTTAAAAAAGAAACTAAATCTAAGCAAGAGCGGGATTTATATATATATATATATATATATATATATATATATATGTGTGTATGTATATATCACCTAAAAACAGGCATAAGACAATATCTAATGAAATAAAATCTCGGATGATGATATAATAAATTATAAATAGTAAAAAGTAAATATACACATACTACATAATCGGCTTGCAATGTAATATATACATTTTTATACATACTGTTTTTTTATTTAAAAGAGTATATAAAATTTGGATGAAAACAAATGGGCTTGTAACAAAACACAACAAGACGAAATTTAGACATTTCCGAGTAAATAGCTGTACCCCACCAAAAGTCAGCTACAGAACCATATACCAAACATAACATGCAACATCTGAATAATTCTGACTGCAGTAATTTGTCATAGAACTCACACGTAGGCGACACAGCCCGCAAAATCCAAAAAGCTTCGCAATTTTCAGCCGAATAGGTTTTTCTGCTACGACAAAATTCAAGCTAGAAATAGACAAAGCACTCATTAAAACCTATTTTAAATATGCAATCGCCGTGGTTGGAGGAACCTTCCGTACTGTACTGCAATCGTTGGTGATCTTGCAAGAAACGGTGCAACAATTCGCCGGCATGTTTGCCGTAAAAGCGCAGCTCTACTGATGTGCATACTCAACGTAGTTTCTTCTTATCCATTTTTTTTTATCAACTTTGCGTCGAATCTATACTAAAATTCTTCTTTCTGAAGAAAGAAGGGGCAACAAGTATGATAGTCAACATGAAAATAGACCAAAACGCAGCTGTTCAACAAGAGGGCGGCAAAATGACATAAACCAGATAATACACAAACCGAAATAGTACGTCGAACAGCATATCACCACTTTATAATACTATTCAACAATTTTTGTCCATAAACATTCGCCAACCACATAATGAAAGCCACCGACGGTAATAACTCGCCACGCGAGAGCATATCGCAGCACTAAGCGGCACTGAAATAATTTCTTTACTCGAGTAGCGACTTCTAGCGACCGGCCAGCCAGCGCTGCCGCTACAGCGATAATGATGATGATGAGAATAAGCACCTATGTCTTTGTATGGTGACACTTCAGGTATGTTATGGCAATTTATAAAATATGCAGTGTCGTCCTTGATCGTTTCGTCAGCACGGTACATTTTGAAATGAATATTTATATTCTATTCAAGTGGGCATATCATAGTAGCACAGAATCAATTGCCTTCTCTAACTCGGCCTTGTCTTTGTCGTCTTTGACTTCAACATATATCTTAAAGTCATCATCGGCGGTCATCACGACTGTGAACAGGAAGATACAGCCAAACTGCCGGTGCACGCGGCCCAGTGTGCAAGAACATGTGTGGGCTTTTGAACATGCATTATAACATGCTGCAAAACTCAGCTGACAAAATACAATTATATGTATTTGTTACTGTTAACACAGTGCTATGATTGCCATATGGTTATAGGGAGGATTTTTTTTGGTAGACAGAAATCAGCCTGTTAAAAAAATATAAACTATGTATCACAAATCTGGCTTACTTAGGCATGTTTAGGTAGACGCATGTGAAGTACGTGTGTTTACGCACAATTGATGTATCAGTGCGAAACCGTACTCGGGAATTAGCCTCCCGAAATAAATACGTCATGTTTGTCGTGCACGTTCTCAAAAAAACGCCAATAATAAAGCAAATGCTTAGTCATATACATTGAGCTTCCGTTGAATTGGCCACTCTTCATAGGAGCATTTTGTTTAAAAAAGACAATTTAATTCATTAAAAAATAGACAAATGACAGTTTTGTCTCTACCACTTTCAGAAGAATGTTTATCTGATCAAGCTATGCAAAGAGGTAGAGGCGGTGTCTCAGGTTATCACTGATATAGGGTGGCCCAGAGCCACTTAGTCCGGGCCTGCACGGTAGTTACCTCAAGATGCTTCATATAGCCGCAAGGGGCAGATCTCTGCTGAAGCTTCAAGTGGCACTGCGAAGCCCGACACGCCAAGAACAAATAGTAAACTATGGGGACCATATTATCCAAGAACGGAAAGCAAGGCCGGCAGGTGGCCGAAGAGAACCAGCAAGGTCAACTATGATTAGGGTAGTACAGAACAGCTTGGGCCGCTCTTGGGCAGAGCGCTCCTTGGCGAGGAACAATGCTTTCCGTACTTACGGGAATAAAGAGGGACTGGATGATAGACGAGTAGCAAAACACAACGGTCTGGTCAGTTGGCGTCATGCCGTAGCTGGAGACGGATGCCATAAGGGATTATCGGGTACATGACGTACCAGTTAACTACAGCTGTTACCAAGCTATTTCTTGCTATATTGCGACCTCGAAGACTTCGGAAAATTTTAATCTGGACTTTTTGGGAGCACGAGGCGCAAGCGGACATAGTCACTTAGAGTCTTTATGCTGCTGATGCAGCATGAGCAGCCACACAACGATGGAAGAGGCGAGGTCTTTTCGCAGATTAAACGTTTCATTATGACCTCCGCGCTCAGAACTTTTAACGCCTGCCCGCCACGGAGATGTTTGCAGATGACGTGGCCTGCAAAAAATTCAATACCACTGTGGCGATTCGTGTTATCCGGGCCAGTCAAACCACTTCTACCGCGACCCTCCTAGGCCTTGCGGTTTCATAGGTACCTGCTAGTAAAAAAAAGGGGAAAAATGCTTGAGATACTCTGGATCTGACAACGGTAATAGTAGGGCGTCTGGAGAAAATGCCCCGTGTCAACAGACCTGGCTGTCAAAACCTAATCTGATATCCTGGTGCGACTATCACTCGGTGGTAGACATACTTGGGCAGATGTGTCCCCAGCACGTCCGGAAAGCGCGAAGACGTAAAGCACACGCTGATGCTCTGCGCTCTCGACCGTACGGGACGCGGTGCCAAAAGTTGTCAGGGGCTGTCAGCACAAATGATAAAAAAATGGTATCGTCAGCATAAAGGTAAAAAGATGGCAAGGGCTACCTGGATTATGGAGTAAAGGCCACAAAAGCTGGCGGGGCGCCAAGGAGACATGAGTGATGATCGCCCAGGCGGGTGAACCCCCTTAAAATGTGCTTAATGAAGTTTGGCTTTATGATGCTGGAAAGCACTAACGTGCTGAAATCATTTAGTGCTGTTCTTTAAACAAACAACCCTTTTCCGCCTAGCGCTACCGGCAGCTGTAGTTGGACAACATACCAATAATAAACAAAATTTTGCCAAGATACAATCGTTAATTCAAAGGCCGCTTGGTATCTGCTACTCTTCCAATTTCAGCGTAGCATGGTTCAGAGAGTCTACCGGTGTTTCATTGTGAAAAAAATGCTGACCATGGTCGATCTGCACGTGCATGAAGGCGGAGGCTGTCTCGTTGATAGAAAATATTGATTTAGATCGAAGGGTTGCGAGCAGTCCGATATTGCCCAGAATCGTTAGGCCTGCTGGGGTGATTCCACATTCAGATTCAACGCGGTTGTTTTTACAGAGTAACTCTTTACTATCCTCCGGTAGTTGTAGCTAACCGCAGAGCTATTTGTTAGTGCGAAATTACCTGTTTCTGTAACTGACATAATATACACGAGTAAATTTGTCGTTACAAACTAGCAAAATAGCCCCGTAGGCTTTCTCTTCACAAAGTTGCCTCGTCGGACACAATGTGCCGTTTTTATTGTGAAAGTCGCTTTGTATGAACGCGCGACGGTTGGTCTAACCATGTGTAAAACCTCTTTATTGACACTCGTTGTAGCTGGGATACTTGCTGTGGTTAGCTCTAGCAGGCCGTCATGACGTACTTAGTCCAATGATCATACCAACGACATAACGCACCGACTGGTTGCACTGGAATAAATCATTATCCCTCTGGTGTCCCTTTATTGTTAATTCTTTCAGTTAACCGCCACCTCGGCGGCCGGCGCCACTGAGCGTGCACAAGTTAAGATGGCGGCCTCACTGTAGCTCTCCGTCGAACACCACAACTCTGGCACAACGCGTTATCATGTGAACGGGAAATAGCATATCATGATTTTAAAAAGGTATAATAAATTACTTCGCACTTTACGTTAGTTGATACATTTTATTGTCGATATATTTTTATGTCGCGAGCCTCTGTATAATGATGATATATAGAAAACATTTAGCCGTGGGTAGGCGGTAGACGAGAGCCTGATGGTTAGACTTTTTAAAGTTGTTAGTTGCTGTTAAGTTGTTCTAGTGTAACATATGCTCTATACATACAGCTTAATCAAGCATATAAGAAAACTAAGTTATTTAAACACTAGTTTTAAATAACAGTGGCAAAAGAAAAGGTTAGAAATAAAAGCCAGTTGCTAGACGCTCGTTTTTTTCTGACCGTCGAACTTACATTCATGCTCTTGTTTCGGTGGGAATTTCGCAATCCTCAGAGATAGAATAACAATGCTAGCCAACGTCTAAACTATATCAATCAATTTTTTTTAAATATTTTACTTTTAGAGTCTACAACAAAATTACACCGCCGCTGCCTCTTCCGCATGACTGACCGTTAAAGGTCTAAAGCTGCAAGTTGCGAGACGAACTTGGTTTTGTGTTTTCGACTAAATTCGTAGCTGACAACGACTCTCTCAAACGGCTTTTAGTCGTCGAAAGTGGATACAACTTTGTGGATGCATGCTAACGACAATAGACGTTATGGCGGTGAGAGTGGTGGTAATTGTTCGTGATAACGTCTCTCGAAGGGTAGGGTCCTTTTTCGGGGCAGTCTTTGCTCGATGAGCAGAAAACCGCGTAGAGCCCCCACTGCTCCCAAGCTGTTCCTCAGCATGGAAAAGCTTATCATCTATCGCTGCTACAAGCTTCCTTTGCCAGCCGAATGCATACATGCATACATATATGCTTGCGTTAAAACGTTATCCACGAATTCTCTCTCGTTGCCGACATCGCTAAAGTAGCAACGGGACGGGCTGTGGCCTACCCAAGATAGTAGGTCAAGCATATTTCGCTTTTCAATACGAGTTCATAGCTTTGGTCGATTTCCTCCGCTTCCTAGCGTATAGACATGGGCCCAAAAATGTGTAGGACGGACAGGAATAGATGTAGTGGGCCCAGTTGAAAGCTCGTTCAACTTGGATAGGTGCGTGGTTGGGCAATGGGGTAAGACTTAAACCTGAATTCTACCGAGCACAAGCCGTGTGTGCATTTGTCAGTCCAAGGTATGCGTTGTTACGAAGTTCTGTGCTGTGGTGCAGTTCCACGCAGTGCACGCTGGAAACAGCACAATTCCAAACGACTCTAGCCAGGCAAAAATCTAGAAAAGGAGAGAAAAGGCATGGAGAGTAGATGTTGACGCCAAAAAAAAAGGGGGAACTGCGCCATAGGAACGGCAACAGTGGGGGAACCACAAGAAGAGCTTCGCAGAAAATACTGATGTCGGCCATCGCGGTCGGCAACCGATCAAATTGGATTTGATCAGTTGAGTAAGTAGCGGTAGATATGTAGACAGGTAGGCAGTAGTCGCCAGGTGCACATAAGACGCCGCTAGCGAATGGGGCCGAGATGTACAATTGCTGAAACAAGCGAAAAACAGGAATCAAGGAAGACAGCGCGAAAGGGAATTGAAATTGGATGGAGCCGCTCTGCTGGAGTGTCCCCTTTGTAACATTGCTCTGCACTGTTCCATCTTTTGAGTATTTCGCGCTACGAGATGAGGCGAGCGAAAGCGGAACGTGAATGCGGGCAGAGGAGGGTGAAGAAAATTTGGACATGTTTCGTGGACCTGCTATATAGTCGACAAAACCTTTAGGATACTTAAGTTGTAGAGATGGTGCAGAACGATTTCAAAGGTACTTTTTATGGGCATAAAGGCGACATAAATTTGACACCTATTTCTGCGTTTTTGTACGTCACATTATTATTTCTGTGTGTTTAATTTATGTGATAATATTAGATCGCTTTAGTTGCTCGTAGGCTTGTTGCACGCTTTAAGCGTAAACATTAGTTGTATATTTGCATGATGTGTGGCTAAAACAATAATTGCTAATGATCTTCCGCAGTTGCGTTGATTTTACTTATTTACTTGGATAGTAGTGAGGTGAAATATAAAATGTTCTTACTAGTTTGCTAGACAACGTCTAAATTTAAGGATGCACATTTGTAACATTTTTGGTGTATTTTTTGAATATATATATATATATATATATATATATTTTTTTTTTTTTTTGCATGTAATTATTTAAAGAGAAACAGGCTGAACATAAAACACGATGTCTGTTTCGCGTTACACCTTATTGGAACAACACTAAATAGACTGCTTAAGATTATGTGATAAAATATCCAAAGCGGCTTTGCGCGCGCTTGTGGCTCAGTAATAAAGCAAACTTTACAGTTTTTTAGTATCTCGCAAGCCCCCTGGAATGCCAAATGAGGCCGTAAATGATTAGCTTCAATATAAATCTCTATATATATAGACGTATAAGGGTAATTCGATAGACATAATAGAGGTGCGGCAACGCAACGACACGTGCCAGGTTATATGTTATGTTTACGACAAGGAGGTCACTTACATTTGGTGATTTGATATATAAGCAAATTCCAAATTCCAAATCATCAAACCGAGAAACGGACGCGACAGCTAACAACAGAGAGTCAGGCAGAGACTGCCATCCGACTGCAGCCAAGGCAACCGAAAATACGCATTATCTGGCCGGCTATTAGTAATGCAAATGACAACCCGGGAAAAATTGTGGCGCTGATCTGGACCAAATGGCCCAAGGGGAACCTTCTTGATACAGGCCAGTAGACCAAAGGACAAGGTGACACGAGCGGTTTTTGTAAATTAGAAGTGTCAAAAATGTGTGGAGTGACGAATAAATGAATGATACACTTCTTAGCATTAGGAAAGACCTGGGCCGAGAGAAAGCTGAACAAAAATGAACCAACATCGCAATTTTGAACAGTAAGACGCTAGAGGACGAGGGAGATGACTGTGCGCAGTCGAAGCTACTAAGACCTGCAAAAATACCGCGAAGCAGTTTTTGGATGTAATGATGGACTAACGAAAATTTTGTAGAGGAAGTCCTAAAAAGGAAACACTAGAACGTGGAGTCTTTGTTCTTCCACAACACGAGGATGTAAGATACAGGAAAGTACTGCATGGGCTAAAGGTTTAGTTTTGCATAAACAGAAGATAATAATTTAAGACTTCAAGACCATGAAGTACAAGTTCAGAAAATTATGAATTACTTTAACGATACCCGTATTGCATCAGGAAGAAATTGTGGGCTCCGATTCGAGAAACCCAAGACCGCTCGTGAGGAGCTAACCAGAAATAGCCAAGAACTCGCGCAACGAAGGTGATAGGCCCAAACGAGTCCCACCCTGCGACCAAGCAAATCGGGGCCTGCGAAGTGAGCACACCACTATCAAAACCGTGTGCGTCATTTCGCTGTAGGAAGCGGGGTGCACCTAGCGTGGGCTATTAGAACATTAATGTCAAGACAGAGAGAGCACGTCGTTTTTGTGATTCTTTAATATTTATCACGGAAGGCGACGTGCTCTCGCTTCGGTTGCGAACCAGCACAGATAGGAAATCGCCGAGTTTGCTACGAACATGTGCGTACGTCCTGTAGACTTATTTTTTCAGTTCAGTAATTTTTCTTTGAAACACACCCTCCTTACAGAACATCCGCGTTTGATACATTCTAGTATATGTAATTCTAGTTATCTATAAAATTATTAATATTGATGGGCAAGCAACAACAAATAATAATAATAATAATAATAATAATAATAATAATAATAATAATAATAATAATAATAATAATAATAATAATAATTCAGTCATTATATACTGAGTCAAATGCATTTTTAACATCAACATGTGGACAGATGCTAACACTATTGGATTGGATTCCCAACTTGTAATTATACATGCTTTAAGATGAGTTGGCATAACATTTACTAGGGAAACCAAATTGCATCGAACTTATAACGTGTGTACTGTCGAAATATAATAGGCGAATGACTATTAATAACTAGATAATTAATTCAAACAATTTTGCCTGAAATAAAACACAAATACATAGGTCGATAATTGCTTCATTTTTGACTGCTAGTTCACAGAGTGGGTACGCAATATATATATATATATATATATATATATATATATATATATACATACATAGCAAAAATACTGTATACGCAATATATAAATACTTAAAACATCGTTTTTGTCCCTTCCCTTTCAACAACACAGAATTACTATTTAAGAGTTTATCCGACAACTGTGTTAAGCTTTGGACGACTGCAAAAGTCGACGACACAGAATCAATGGAATATCACAGGTGGATACGGCCACCAGAGAAGAGTAACGGGGCAGAGAAGCAAACGTCGCAATCGGAGACTAAATTTAATTAGCTGAAGCCAAGTGCTGACTGCGACCTGAACGTGATCAAGTCGACGAAACTCAACATACGAAAAAAATCGCTGTCCCTTTGATGTCGTCTGATAGCCACACACAGTAGCTCCGTTTTTGATTTTAGCCCAAGCTATTTCGTTGTGTAAACTTCATTACAGCGTCCACCAACGTCCGCGCTGAAAGTATGCTGGCGACTCACTTACGTGATCGAAGACAATACCCAAATTGGCACGCTTCGTCTTTTCATCGATCGAGCCAATCGGCCACTGCGCTTTGGACATGTAAGTGTTCGCATCACGGAACAGATTACCAAAAATAGCAAACTGGTTTCACCTCCTACGCTTTCATACAGCTTAAAAAATATCTTGCAGTAAAGCATACAGCAAATAGCGGATGAACACATGCAAGTGAACCGCATAGCGTTTGCTGGTACTAAAAATGAGTATATATTGTATTGGAATATATATTGTATTGGACTAAAATCTGTATACATTGTAATTGAAATTCTAGTTATATTACTGTCAAGCAAGACAGCTTGCGACAACTGCTCCGACAACCGTCTATTAATAACGTGGCTCGTTGAGTAATGAGCATGTGCAACACTCATTTGTCTGCGTCCCCTGTTTTTAGGTACAGGCAGAAAACTGAGATACCGCGGGTGAGCAATCCGCATGGCAAGACTAACCTCTGTGAAGCACAACGGATATTTACAGCAAACAAAAAGGACAGCCCTTTACCAATGCAAATATTAGCTTAAGAGCAAGACCCCCTAAGAATTCCAGGGGCCGCCAATCTAATAAACAATCTACTTGCTGTGGATTTCCATTCCAATTCCAAAGATAATAAGTGTAACCGTTGTTGTCAATCGGTCTATATATTCAACCCTACTACGCCTATAAACACTCAAGATTCGTGTACATAAAAGTAGTGAACGAAGTCACTACGTTTGGTGTAAAAGCAGTGGGTGAGTGGAATACACTTTTACCACATTTGCGAGAGATTAGAGGTTTGCTAAGCTTCCAAGAGCAACTAAAGGAGCAAAATATGCTTCATTGCTAAATAACATAGACCCTATCTAATAATTCAATATTTGTCTAGTGAATAATTGTATTTTCTTCCGGCAGTCATTTTTTGCCCACGTAGTGTATTAGCAACCCTCGTAGGAATGAACATCTATAGAATTGGAAACATTATATGTGGACAAATCTACTGGACTTGTATATAAATTGTACTTTGCTGTAAAAAGTATTTATATATATGTCTTTTGTTTTGTATATCAGCGCTGTTTCAACACATGTTTTCTAGATGAGTATTCGTCACAAGCAACCCAACTGTAACACTATACTGTGTAATAAAGGACAAATACACAGAAACAATAGTGGGAATGGTTGTACCGTTTGAATGAATACTAGCCGACGTTCGTATTGACAAGTCTTTTTAAAAAGAGGTGTAGAGAGTCACAGACAAAAGTAAAATATAAAATGCTATCGACTTAATGCAACTACTTGCTCGACTGTTTTTTTAAATCATAATACCGTGTGCCACCATTTTCTAAACAACTGAATTTCCAGGCATCTCAAGGGTTAACTAAAAAAGGACACCTTGCCCTGACTACGGGTTAACCGAACACTCACTTTAGATTCTAGCCAAACGTTTTGTCTCCGCAACACGACAAACTATGTTCTGATGATAGACTACTAGCAGCAAACGGACAACGGAAAAATTGTTTCAAGCAGTATAACGTTAGCGATTTTTAACAACCGCCTGATAATCAGGCTGTTATATTTGGTTAGAGGTTATCTATCTTATAGAGCACGGAAGCACAGTCTAAAATATGGATATAGCCAATAGTAGAGGCAAATACAGACACCAATTTAATCCTAAGAACCCAAAGGAAAACAATGAAATGAACAGGGCACTAGTCCAAAGTTTTTCTAGGCCTTCGAGACGTGTCAAAAGTTCGCTAGAAAACAATATCGCTTGTCTTATAAACCAATGTAATTATTTTCAATCTCTTCCAGTTTCGATCCGAAATGACTTACGTTTAACAATGATGTACCACTACATCGTTTCGATAAAACCTCATCGACTTCTGACTTTAAATAAATACGGAAATCTGTACATCGTATATAAACCTCAACAACCGACAATAGATATCTTTGCTACAAATGCATTGCTACATTCGTGTAACGTAAAATATAAAGAAATACAAAATGGTACCTTGGCGTTTGGTATAAAGTGGCATTTACCGGTTGCAATGGATATTTCATTTGACCCACAAACTTATGGCGGCAAGCGGCCGTCTCCGAGTTGCAGCCTTGACATCACGCAACTAAAAACCGTGTTCTTCCTGTTCCGGCTCTGGTCGACGTAGAGTCATATGCTTGCAGGCTCCGTAGCATCGTTACCGGTAGCACCCGACCAAAACGAGCTCGTCTAAGAATGTCCCATGGTACAATCAGAAGTGCTGCTTCTGCAAGCACTACATGGTGCAAGCATACATCCTAGCTCGTATGCGCCCTGAGATGACGCTCTTTTACACTCGACTAAGCCACGGCTATAAGAAAGTGGTACAGAACGGCTATAAGAAAGTGGTACAGTTTAAAAAGCATCTTTCAGGAGAGTAATAACAGTCGATGAGGTTGCTGAGCATGGGTCGATCATTCAGACCACCAGGGTTTGCTTAGGGTGATAATATAAGCCCCCTGTTGTTCTCAATATTGGTAAGCGATCCCCCAACGGAAATACAAGTCGGCATTCAAATGTGGAAACACCGATGATTTAATAATGTTTTCCCGAGGTCGCTTTCACTTGCAACAGTCGCTTGTAACTCTACAGCGCTATGTTGACCAGAACAAACTGAAGATTAATGCGAGCAAGACTAAAGCGATGAAGATTCAACAAGGAGGAAAACTGGCAATGAGTTCCGACTGGAACAATTGAAATCGTTCCTCACTTTCCCTACTTGGGAGTCGTGCTCTCATTTCGTGGTACAAGTTTCTTCAGGCATGTTATAGAAAGCGCCCAAAAAAAGCTTACAATCTTTTCACAGTGCCAAGGACCCATACATGCTGTCGATGGAGGTGACTGTTAGTTTGTTTAACCTGAAGACTGCATTCACCGCTTCCAACGGTGTTCAGGTGATTTGGCCTTATCTCTCGAGGCCGAACTTAAGAGCGTTTAATCAAATCAAAGCCAGTTTTCTAAGGGGAGCATTGAACGTCCACCGGACTAGCCTGAATAGGTTAGTGTACGTACTGGCGTCGTCGCCGTTATTCGTTGAGGACTTGCGGAGGATGTACAACCTACCGAAGACGACGGCCTTTAGAAAACACGGCTTATAATGGCAAAGTAAAATGGCCAACATCGACCCGCTGTTCCATAAAACAAAGGCAGTGACGCCGGATTCGTGGAAACGCCGCCGTCATGAGAACCGAAATCTAGTCAACAAATCTGCCGTCAACGACTTCCACCTGAAGATCTGTGTGCGCGAGAAGTTTCATGAGATTTCGCTGGAGTGCATATCTAAACTTTGTGACCGCCGGTGTGATCTATATCACCTTCACCGTTGCAAAAGAGCAATTCCGTGGTCTCAACTCTAGAAGTGCGATGCCTATGATATATATGTGTAAACCATTAATTGGCTAACAAAACTACTACTACTGCTTTTACAGACTTGGCCAAAGAATGCTGAACGCAGACCTGAACACGAAAGCCCCGCTAGACAAAAAAATTGTATATATTTATATGATATTTCAGAATCATAAAAGCAAATAAGAAGCGATCTATCGGTTTGCTAGTTTAATTATACAAAAATTGTGTAACAGGTACGCTCATTGCACTTAAGCTGTTAGTAAAACGTTCGATGTAATAGAACATCTTACTTAGAAACAGCCTCTTGTTTGCATATTATTAAAAGAACACTTTCTGAGATATAACCTAATACAATATCATTAAGAAGCGAGTATTTATTTAAAACAATTCTGCCTTGGCTGCTGCAGATCTGTACAAAGCGATGAAGGCCAGAATTAAACTTTCACTGACTGTATGGCTTCATTGCATACTACATGACTGCTCTTCTATCCCCTTGCCTGTTTGTCAAAACGGCACAAAGAAAAACGTGCTGGGTACCAACGATTGGGCATGCGACCCTCATCAATAAAAAAATGGTGGACAGCATACCAATGCATGACAGTCGCCACGTATACACTAGGTACATAGTAGTTGATTGGTACTAATCGGCAAGTTCAAACGCCTCCTTTTACAACCTCCTTTTCCTGCAGAGGTGTGCCAAGCACTATGCAGTGCAATCGTTGCACTACTTCTTCTAAAACGCTTTTATAACAGCTTTATTGTGACTTTTTGTAAGGAAGTTAATTGAGACCTAGCTTATAAATACTTTATATATATATATATATATACATATATATATATATATATATATATATATATAAATATATATAAATATATATAATATATATATATATATATATATATATCTATATATATATATATGATATATATATATACTATATATATATATATATATCACTGCAATAACTATATAAGCGTACCTTCTGAGAAAATAATGTGGTCTGAGTTGCCCTCAAAATAATTTCTTAATTTGTCCGTCAATAGTGGACATTGCGCGGCATCACTAAGGTATATGTATGGATTGGACAAGAATAACGTGCTAAATGTGCGCGGGCTTAGGAATGTAACTACAGAAAATTTACTATATATATATATATATATAAATATATAAATATATAAATATATATATATATATATGTTTAGCATTTATCTCTACCTCTTGACAAGACACATTACTTTAGTGTGTACTATTTTGTTTTATTTTACTGTATTATACATGTCTATATACAAACATTTCCCTTATATCATGATATTTCATATATATATATATATATATATATATATATCTATTTGGCAGTCAAATACCCTGAGAAAAAACGCTCTTATACAGCCATCCGGGATGGCTGCTAGATGTAGTGAATGTTGCCAAATGGCATTACAAATGGCAATACGTGCCCACACTAATCACAACCTTTGTAAACAGGCATGTTAAACCCTTCTGTAAAGTAAAGAGATTTGTGTTGCATTGCAGATATCAGCGAAACTAGTAGGCGATAATATCGACCACCGGCATCTTGCGGTCACCGTGGCGCATCTTGAACTTTAAGAAAGCCGATATACCGGAGGCCATGGCGGAGATCACGAACAGCAGGCCTACGGCCGAAGTGTGCGTCCTGTCGGTAAACAGCATCACGTAGCTGAGAGCGCCAAACAGCGTGGTCCACACGAGCACAGTTGTGCACTTGAGCAGCGTCTTAAACAGCTACACAAAACGACAACAAACCAAAATGCATTTGAGGTTTAGTCTAATAGAGCACATTCGTTTAACATTGCACCCGTCGTTGCTGCAAATTCCACTAGGCGACAGTAGATACCTATGACCTGTGATAGCATCGATAAACTGGTACTCACCTCGCTGAAGGTGGGGTCGGCGAGAAACTCAACTAGCTTAAGGAACTTCACAAGGAAAGATCCAACGAGCGTGACTACGGCCGACATCACAAAGATGGGACGTAACCATAGATCGTCCTCGGTGTCCGGCAGCTGTCGGTACAGCAGGCGTAGCAGGCAGATGCCAATCATGTCTGACTGTAGCACTAGTGCCAGGACGTACGTCGCCCGGGTCGAGAAGCGAAGAGAGCCGTCGGTGGAGCGTTCGGTGCCCAGCGGCTTAATTTGGACCTGCCGAATTTGTGAAGCGGCTGCGTCTTCGCGTTGTGCAGGTTGCACGGACTCGCGGCTTGCCATGATGATAGGGCAATACGTGACGCTCGACGGTCGGCGAAGTCCCCAATACACTGAGGCACTGAGTCCAAGTTCAGGGATTTTACCGCGCCCTGTCACCGAGCAAAAGCGGTCTAACACAGTATTAGTCGTAATCGTAGTAACACCACCAGTTCCAGCACCACCAGTTCAGTAGCCAGACAGCCAGCCAGCCAGCAGCTTCCGAAGATGTCGTGCGATAACTTCGATAAATGTACCGCATCATTTATACGGTGGTCAAGCGACGAGATCGCTTCTGAGGTCAGCTCGGCTCGGGAGAAACCGATGAGAGAGGGAATAGTAGTGTACCGCTGTCGCCGACGACGATCACCGGTTGCGAGGCTCTTCGAGGGCGCCACACATCGGGGCAGCAGGCTGTGGCCGCGACCGAGTGCAAAGCCACTGCTTTAGCGCTGCGGAGAGAAGATGCGGGTTAATCAGCCTCCGCCTCGGCGGTCTCGGCGTTTCCACAGCTACGGGGCAGCGCGCTGAACCCGGTACTCCCCGCTCCTCCAGTCTTCGCTCGCAACGCCAACTCTTGCCTATTTCCTGTTTCTCGCCCGCCCTCTTGTGTTTTTGTTTTGCTCTCTCTCTCTCTCTCTTTCGTTGGTAGTTCTGTGATGTCGTCGTCGATGAGCAGCATATCTATAGAATATCCAGTGCTACTTTTCAATGGTTTTACGTTAACTATAGCATTCTAGTAAGTCGTAAATGTATTTATATAACTCTGCTATGTTAGCACATAGCACTATAGCACTACACAGGTACTCACTGTGTCGTTTCGCAAAAGCTGATGACTGTGTGCTTTGTTTGTACTTAGACGACCAGTTCCCTTTAGCAGAACTTTAACCAGAACAGAAACCGAACTTGCAACGCTTGCCTCAAACATGATATCAGCGTTTTCCGAAACAAACTCATTTTATACACTTCCCTAGCACCTGCACTTTTCTACGAATTCTACTCTCTGCAACTTCGTTTGGTTTCCGAAAATGCAATGTACCTCAAAGGATCAAACAATTTGATCCTTGAGATGAAACTAGCTTTATATATGCGCCAGAAAATATATGAAACATAATAGAGCAATCAATGAGATAATGTTGCGTAAGCTTGCATTGAATCGTGAATAGGCGCAGGCCCCAGCTCTATGGGGCGGTGACAACTACCGGCACATTTGTTGTACATGCCATATACATTTTCGCAGTTGAATGTATGAAGCAATTGATTGCTTTTGAGAGGCAAACTAACCAAGCTAAAATGTATTATTCAGTGATCAAGCTAATTATTAGCTGTTGAAAGACATATAGAAAATTCCATGAATAATTTGTAATGCACAGCTTTATGATGAGATTTCATCGTAGCAGTACTGAGCGTGATATGCCTATTATGTCTGAAGCGTTAGTACGCCCTCCGTGCATAGCGCGATTACACCTATACACGTCATAAATATTGCTGACTGAGAATGCAGGCGTTATAGGTTGAATTCTCGCACAAGTTTCCAACAACAATATAAATATCGGATTATTAAGTATGCATTCTACGCGTCCAAGTAACTATGTCACGTAACAGTAGGTACCACGTTCGCGTAACAGCAAAATGAATCCAGGCCAATGCTGGATGTAGCTATTTCAAGCATAGATAGACGTCAACTTTACGCTTTGCTTAACGTAAACCCAATCCCCGTTGCGGGAAGACTCTCGAACACGACATTTTGTCTAAGTTGGCTTTAGTTTTTAAGGCAGCGATCTTATCGGTCGCTGCGCGCAATTATATGACACAAGGCTTGGGTTCTATTTAACGAAATGGAGTTCCTTAGTTCGTAGGAGTATTATATTCTTTACATCTACAATTGGCGCAGCGCATGGCATCTACAAATGGCCCCTCATCGCAGTTTACATATAAAGTCATCCAAACCTTTTTCGAAAGCGAAATAGAAATTGGAGAGCTCGCTAGAGCACCTTTTATTGGAATATCTTCCTTAAAGACTGCATAGTCTCGAAGTAGTGGAGAAACTAAGCACAACGTCTTTTTTGTAAAAATTCTGGCTATCCGATCCGTGGCTGCGAAGTAATTAATGTTTTGCGACAGGCATGTCGAAATTGAGTAGACTAATGCATGCACTCAGTCTCGACATGCTCGCCAGAAAACTTTAACTACTCTGCAAGCATAGCATGCCATTGGTTTAGTATCAAATTGATCGTCGTGATTCTTTATTTTAGTTAGAGCTTTTTTTACGCGTGAATGGCTGTAAGTTAACGATTTTGTGGCATTGAACGCGAAAGATACAATTTTAAGTTCAATTTTTGCAAAATCTCTTTTAAACGACGATGCCTCATATTTTAGAAGTTGCGTTACGAACATGACGGAGGACTATGGTGTGCTTAACTTTTGTATAGGTGGATTGGTTTCCTCGCAATCGCAAATGTTGGGAAACAAGATCCGAGAAGACCGAGACCATGTCTTGTTAAAAAAATATTTTTGCATCAACAGCTTCTTAACAATTCCCTATAAAGTCTTAAGATTTTGTTGTAGGGACGACCCTATATATATGGACTAAGACCGGTGGTGCCCGTCGAAACGCTGGATGTGACCAAAATCGTGTTGCATTGACACGAAAGTGTTTAAGATAGGACAAATGCGTATTCAAGTCAAAAGGCAGCATACTTCAATGATCTTTCATAAAATGCAAATATTGAGCTATATATTTTCTATTACATGACTAAATTCTGTGTCGGCAGCGTCGCCGCTTCAAGGCTTTTGTAGAAACGTAACGAGTAAACAAAACACATAGCTTTTCACTACTGTTCTTGTTTAACTTTCACTGGTACTGGTGTCATCATTGTCATTCCTACGACGCTAATATGTCGAGTATCAGAGTTGTAGGACAACAAAACAATCTGATTCAGCAACTTTGACAAAGTTGACCCAACCTCAAATATGTTTCCTAAGTCGGCTTGCTTTGAAAAAGAACGAAAGAACTCCACCGTCGTGACTCAATTTGCTAATTGTACGACGCCTGAACGTGAGGCGCATAGGGACGGAGTGCCGACGGAGCCTTTCGCAAGTCTCGTTTTGGCGGGCAGAGAGGGAAAACTGTGCCACCAACAACAAACACAACAACAACAACGCCGACAACTACTACTACTATTACTACTCATATTACTATTTTTAGTGGGAGACGTTACTGACATAGACCTAAAAATTGCGCTAAATTTATTAAGAATAAAATTGTTCCTATAGTAAGATACTGCCTTCCCGCAATAGCCCCTTATTTCACAATATCGGACCTTAAAAACATAGATAAAATAAAATATTATTTCATAAAGCGCACTTGAGGCTTGCCAAAGAACGCATCGGCCACGTTCGCACTGGAACTATGCCACGAACGCACACTAGTAGAGGATTTAGTACTGGACAAGATACCGTTCAGTACACAAATCTTAGAAGCCTACAGAGAATTTAGAGAAACCCGCAACATGGCATTTGTAATGGGTCTCTATGTTGAGGGCTTTTTGCAGCAATAAGTGGAAACTGTCATCACAGAAAAATAGATCTCTAATATGCCGAACAACATGGCACGGCTACCACCACCTTTTGTGCTTAAGAGGAAATTGTTATGAAATTGACGAATGCGTATGTAAATATTGTGGCGAGTGCAATATCGGACGATACCACATACTCACTTGCTCGTTTATCGAAACACCGTCACTACAAGCACGTGTTAACGATATTATTAGCCTACAAAATGATATGTGAACTTTTGTAATACACTATCAATTTATGGTGAATAAACTTGAAATATATTACTATTAGCTGCAACAATTACCATTAGAATGACGCCAACAGCAATATAGGCAACGACAAACACAACAACAAGAGCAACAGCAAAGATAGTTATTATTATTATTATTATGGTTTATTAACACCCAGGTTCGGTAAATTTTAAATAAGTACATCAGTCTCAATCAGTGGTTCTTCTGCGTCACCGGATCTTCCCTCATCTTGCGAGTTCAGCTATTGACTGCACTGCTGGTCATGCTGCGGCGTGGTATCTATCACAATGGCCTAAGCATCTGGCGCACCTTCAATACTCCTGAGGATTGTGGAATTCTTTAGTGCTGCGTAACACGTGATGGAACCCGTGGGCGGCAAATGTCGTAGTTAAATGCCTATTTTTATATCCGGCTGCTCGTCAGGTTGTACTTATTAATCGCTATCGTCGTGTATATTCCTATATCTATATCCTTTGAGTACTCTTGATTTATTAAGAATGCAAATGGAGCTACAATTGTCTCCCGCAAACGTGTGCACTAGGATATTACTCTATCTCGTATAGAGTGGGTTGGGACCACTTCAGCAGCGTGCCCCGGACGGACGCCGCGTTTCCGCGTTGGACGTCGAGGTCAAGGCGCTGTCTCAAGAAAGCCGCTATATCCTTTAATGTTTCCCCTCACTTCATAGTGTAGGCCGTCGTCTTAGGTAAACCCCGTTTTACTTGTAATTCATGTGTCATGACAACAAAGATAATAATAACAGCAAACTAATGACGCTTAGTCTTAGCGTGGTTAATGAATGTTGGTCAAGCGCGCATGATATATATATATATATATATATACATATATGTATATATATATATATATATATATATACATATATGTATATATATATATATATACATATATGTATATATATATATAGTTTAATTCCACTCCTGCGGTGAATGGTGCAACAAGTCAGTGCAACAATCAAAGAAGCGCTGCTGCTGCATTATCAATGGTATCAACAGAACTAGCAGAAAGACGAACAAACAAACGTTGTCGTCGTCAGTGAATGCGAGCCTAATTTCTTTTTGGCCTACCTCCTATTGTTTTGGCGGCTATTGGCGGCGGTATTCAATTTCAACACAAACTGTAGCAGCAGCAGCAACCGCAACGCCAGCGGCAGTAGTTTCCGTCGGCTATACCAGCACACCACTAGCAACGAATCATCATATGATGTTCCAAGTCGACCTCTTTTCGGCTAGAGCAAGTGGAAAACTTTGCCGCCATGACCACCGCCATAGTACTTGCTAACACTAACTGTACGCTTAATCGGATTGCCGGCGGAGCGTTTCCAAGTGTCTCGTTTTGATCCAACTAAATTTAATTTAATTCAAATGCACTTGTATTTTGTCAAACCGAGAACATTATTTAAAATGTTTGCATTTGGCAAACCGTTACCTAGATTCATGCGACGGTCGGTTTACAACCGCAAATGTCGGTACTTGTGTGCCGACATTTGCAGTGCTAGCGTTTCAGGTTCTCAGCGCCCTGGCCATCCGCCATGAAGATATGTTATCGACACGATTTGTCTTGGCAACTTGTTTTGACGAGATGGTGTTACCGCTTCTAAGATTGTTTAAACAAACTATAGCAATTGTCCCCTTAGCGAACGTGACGACAAACTACATCAGTCCTAGGTCCAGGCCTGGTGTAGACCACTTGGACAAGGTGCCAAGCACCGCCGTGGCGTTTCCACGTTGTATATCCAATGATAGCCTTTGCCGAAAAAAATCACCAGCGCGTGGGTCTCCCGTAGCCAATCTGAGACACTTGCATATCTTAGTAATAACTCCCTCAGTAATTTTACCTGGGCCCCCTAAGGTCTCAAAGGCAAAAGGTCGAAAGTCCATAGAGTCTCCAATATGTGCATACTTCCGACACTTATTTCTTTCCGCATGCTGGAGGGGGTGCTCCAGTGCGTGCCAAGAGACACTCCTTAGAATCTTCTAGTAGACAACGTAACCGCTCGACGGCTGGGAAGTCTAGTATCTTCGACGCCCTATGCCAGGTACTAGACATTGAAGCGACTACCGCGGGACCTGCGACCAAGACAGCGTCTGGAATGCCTAGGCCTCCTTTTGCCACTGGCAGAAGGGCTTGTCTGCGGGCTGTCTCTGGTAAACTTAGGTTAAGTAAGGAAGTCAGGGAGTTCAACGTGTGGGTGTTCAAATGTTCTAGAATATTTAAATCTTGCGTTAGGTCAATCCCACGAAGCAGGTGGTTTACCCGTGCTGTCGAGAAGCAAGACCTTAGTAAGAACAATCCCCTGTGTGCACCCAAAAGACCTAAGCGGCTTGAGGAGGATTTTAACTTATCCACCCAGCCAGATAACTGTCCTTCCTTCCCGTCGTCAAGAAGTGGCACGCCTAATAAGGTAAGGTTGGCCTTATTTGTCCTGATACATTCTGGAAGAAGGTCGGTTATCAGTCTGATCGAGGAATCGGATATTGATGATCCCGACACGAAGAGTTCGCATTTTTGTGGGTTAAGGCATAACCCGCTTTTTGTGGCAAAATCCAGTATTTTCTGAATATCGCGGGCCACTGTTACAGGGTCACCGGCTAACACGCCATCATCTAAGTACCATACATTAAATGGGGACTCGAGAGAGTCTATTAGCTCCTTGATGGCGAGGCAGAACAGTGGAGGCCCTAATGGGTCGCCCTGCTGCAGGCCCGACTGTGAGAGTATGACGTGGTCCATCAACAGCAGTTGAGTTGGATTTCTGTATGCCTGCACAAAGTAGTGGTATAAATCAGGCGCATGGGATACAACAGCTTTTAAAAGATGGTCTCGTCGAACGCTGTTAAAAGCATTCTGAAAATCTAGTTTGACCATGACTATATCTTCTGACCTAGATTCAAGATAGGCTCGTGCGGCATGGATCGCTACTTCTGTTCCACTTCTAGCAGCAAAGCCAAGCTGGTGGTCACCTATTGCTTCCTCAATTTGCGACGAATTTTTCCAACAGGCGATCTTTGCTGCTATCCTGCGGAGTGTAGATGAGCATGCAATAGGGCGGGTTGTGCCGTCCTTTTTTTTCAGAGCAAATAACCTCGCTCCAAATATGATTGGTATGAGATCTCTTGGCGGCTCTCCTCGTAGTAAAATTTCAATTAGTTTGGCAAGTGCATCGGCCAAAGCCTCCGCTCGTTTACCCATGGCTCGAGAAAGTAAATCTTGCAGAAGCCTTGGTCGAATGAAGTCAAGACCCGCAGCGGAGCTTCTAGGAAAGCTTCCTACTGCGCGGTAAATATCTTCCCTTGATACGTGAAAGCTTTCCGCGGGGGACGCTTCGGCAGGAGGATCTGTCCACCTCAAGTCCGTTGGTGCGCAGGGATGCTTGTCACGTAGAGCTTCTACGTGGTCGGACTCGACACCGAACGTGTCGCATGAGCTTATGAGTCTTGCAGCGCCCGACACATCACCATCGGTTAACTTTGCAACCACTCTTCTTTTTAGGTCTTCTTCAGAAGTGCCAATTTTTCTGTGTTTCTGGTGGCCGACTCGACCGGCCAATCCGTCGAGTCTGAGACCGTTCTCAAAGTCTCTAAGGTTTGAGCGTATAATGTCTGCCAGCGAACACGACTCATTCTTGACGTTAGGAAGGCGAAGTATAACAGGGCCAAACGATAGTAAAGACAACCATGCTGAAGCATGATTGTAGGTTACTACATCGTTGACGACCTTCACAAGGCATTCTAGCACAATCCTTCTTGCTGTTTTGGGTATAATACGTATCATCCTTACATTTTTAAAAACAAACTGAATATGAGATGTCATGTATGAAAGTTGTACACGCGTGTCTTCTGTAGCAGGCTGCCTATAGGCGTTTGATCCTGGATGCATAGAATTTATGTGCATAGAATTTTAACAAAATTTTAATGCATAGAATTTTAACAAACTATAGCTAGAACAGATTGATATATCTGACGAGTTTATAATACAATTAAGCATGCATTCTTCCGCTCTGGACTGCAGCTTCCGAATAGGCCTTCTCACAATATAATTTCGGGCAATGTTACATTTTAATAAGACGCGACGAAGGCATTTCCTCTGTACACTTTCCATGGCTTTAATGTGTTTGTCTAAATAGGGTCGTCAAACCTCACAACAATAAATAAACTTAGGTTTAACCAAACGATTATAAAGCCTCATGTAGAAATTGTAATAATTAATTATGAAACAACGAAATATGGTATTAGATATAAGATGATTGATGTGATATGAGTGCTAAAATGCCGTTCCGGTGTCACCGCAACTCTGAGGTCCCTAATGTTACCTAGAATAGGGATAGCCTCCTCATACGCATGTAATTATGGGTTTTATTTAAACACAATACTCACATTTCAGCACTGATATAATAATTTCGTTATCCACAGACCATTCAAAACCCGCCTCAATCGTACTCTGTAGCACTTGTCTTTCGTTGGCGGTGTTGGAAGGTTTGTAGAGTTCTACATCACCAGCATAAAGCTTATTTATACGTTATTGAATCGGGAATAACGTTTCAAAGATCTAAATTAAATATGCAAAATAAAAGTGGGTCGGGGTTTGATCCCTGGGGAAACGCCAGAGGGGCAAGCACCCGATTCACTAAAGCTATTGCTTGCGAGAATACAGAACTCTCTACCAGTAAGCTACCTAGCAATCCATGATATCGAGCGAGTGTGAACATTCAAGTAGCTAAACTTTTTCACAAGTTTCATATAGTTTACTCTATCAAATGCCTTCGAGAAAAATATCAACACAATTTAAACCAGCCTATTCTTTACCATAGTGGCCCAATCTCGAGTCATTTCGACGAGTTGAGTTGCCGTGAATTTGCCTCTAGTAAAACCATATTGGTTCTCATTCAACAAGCCTTTGAATTAAATAAATTTATAAGTATTCGCTAGCAGTTTTTCAAAGATGACGCATGCGATTGATGAATAAGCTATTATACCTCTATAATTATCTAAATATACTTTAGACCGTACTGAATAAAATTATAGGGATTCAGTTATCACAGACGCTTCCTTTTTATAGAATGTAGGTGGGATTAAATCGGAAGTGAAGCTGCTCTTAGTAGGTGATTCGTTGATTTTGGTAAGAATACTATGTTCAGATATTTCTAAACATGGACAGCTACCTTTCGAGGCCGCATCGTTGAAAACACCTTCTTGAAATGAACTTCCATGGGCAACATAAACCGACGAAAAAGAGTCTATTGCATTTGATTTAAGAGCGACTTCTACAAAAATTGTCCAGTCTACTTCTAAAATTAGGACTAGTTTGTTCCATTATACGAAATTCTCTAGTTTTTAACTTTTTCGTGCTGCACGATTAGCCGCACGATTCGTGAATCGATTAGCCGTTCTAAATTGGCTACATATTTACGTAATTTGGCATTATTGTTTGAGATGCTATTAGGTTTAGGTACAAATTCTTTAAGCAGTGAATTTATCTAATATACAATGCTATTTTACATCATTTCAAAGGGCTCACAATTTAAAAACAAGTTTCTCCAGTTTATACAAGCAAGCCTACAGCTAATCATTTCATAGTCCCTCATCCAGAAATTAAAACCTTCCTCGTCATAGAATATTCAGCATCAAATATAATAGAAAAAAAATTGCATTGTGATCGGGTGGAATTGACAACGGATACTCCTATATCTTCAAGGATGGGTGGGTATGGGGTTCAAACACAATCAATAATAGAGATATATGTCATAAAGATGTTGTCGTTATCGCCTGAGATACTACTAAAATTCTTTCATCAATGGCTCTATTATTGTTATGTCTAATTGCATGACTGTCATTACTATGACGCTATTACTATCACTATTAGTGTTGATTGGGTAATTGAAATTAATATATAGAGTATTGTTATTACATTGACTAGAAAGTGATTTTTTGTATTATCTACAGTGGCAAATGTGTTATCTATTCCATCACTGGAACTTAACTATATGGCTTCAGTACCTTGGCAATATAGTCAAGGGCGAGTGGCCCTGTATATTTGTTGGTGTAAACCGTTGATGATGCAGGCGCTAACAAAGGTAGACTCTATGGTTTGTGAATCTAAAAGCGTGATCTTCTTCCAAAGAATTTTTGGAAGGTTAAAAACATTGTTTTTTCTCATCAACAAAAGCTAACTGCCGTTTGTGAGGACCTTCACCAGTGCCAACCGGATCTGAGGTCGGTCTGTGATGAGATCAAGCAATTGAAATCCAATGCCGCCAAGACGACGGACCAGCCTATCGAATTTCGCGGGTTCTCCAGCATGACGCGGCAAGGCCGGCTCCCGGCCGAAACCAATTGCGCTATCGTTTTCCTCCACCGTATTGACGAATTATGGCCAAAGGAGGCCAAATCATTTTCGTTGCCTCGGATACAGGCCTCTGATGTTGAGAGTGTGATAAGGAACTTGAATGCTAGCTGGGCTTGTGGAATCATAGGTGTTCCGGCTAAATTGTTAAAAATAGCTTCTTCCGTTATTGCAGCTCCTTTGGCAAGAATAATTAATCTATCTTTTCAACGCGGCTACTTTCCTAGATGTCTGCGATCTACCAACGTAATCCCATTATACAAGGGTAAAGGGGATAGGTGTCTTGCGTCCAGCTACCGTCCTATCTCAGTTGTTGACTATATTTCAAAGATCTTTGTTAAAGTTAGTGTTACTGAGCCTAACTCGTTATTTAAAGGACATTAACTTCCTTTCATCAGACCAATTTGGCTTTCGTAAAAACCGATCGACAGACTTAGCCCTTGCACATCTGTGGCAGCATGTGGTTGACTCGGTCGAAATAGACCAGCCTTGTTTGGGCGTGTTCCTGGACGTGGCGTCTGCCTTCAATTGCCTTGACCATGGATTGTTTACCCAGATGTTGGCCCACTTGGGCTGCACGGTCTCTACAGTTAGCTGGTTTAGATCCTATCTTGAGGATAGGTCTCAATCTGTAAAGGTTGGGTCTGTTCAATCTATTTGGCAGCTTGTTGACTTGGGTACTCCACAGGGCTCGGTACTTGGTCCCTTTATGTTTCTTATATTACTGAACTTCATACTCTTGAAAATCAAGCACGATAACCTGGGAAAGGCGATAGCTTTTGCTGATGACACGACAATCTTGTTTCGGCTCGACCCGGGCAGCGTTTCTAGTGGTAATAGCACTTCCCTTGAGTTAGTTGAAAAAGTTGTTAAAGTTTTCAATGAGTACGGATTGGTTGTAAATACAAGCAAAACCAAAATCTTAGTATTTCGACCCGCTAGAAGGCTGCTTCAATTGCCCGATAGTTTTCAACTGGGTGCTAATACGGTACATCGTTCCCAGGCGGTGAGGTGTCTCGGTTTGGTATTGCATGAACATTTATCCTGGCATTCTCATATAGATCAACTGATACCAAAGTGTTATGTAGTTATTGCAACTTTGCGAAGATTAAGGCAGGTGGGGGTTCCCGTTGAGGGACTTTTAACGGTCTACAAGGCCCTGTTTCTATCTATTTTATGTTATGGTGTTCTCTTGTGGGGTGGTGGGTACAGAGGCATTCTTCGAAGGGCCCAGGTGATTCAAAATGATGCACTTCGCGCCATCTTCTCTAGACGGCGCTACGAGTCAGTTAGTGATCTGTTTGCTGCTTATGACCTTTTACCAGTCTCAAAAATATATTTTCTTAGAGTGGCCACGCTTGCCTACAAAACCTCTCGTGGTTTACTACCGGAGGATATAGTATTTCCCTTGGTACCTAGGCGAAGAAGGCAACTGCGTAGAGCGACAGTATTTGTGATACCGCGGACCAAAAAGAAACTTAGGTCTCATTCCCTATTGTGTCGGCTGCCGCATGTTTGGAGCGCTCTACCAGGACGCATACGATCTCTCTCCTCTGTGAGTATATTTGTGCGGGAATTAAGAAAGTATCTTGCTACCGGCTCTGGTATAACAGATCGGTGAGGGTATTAGCAGGCGTTGTGAAGTGAAGAGTTGTGGAGATGGAAATTGATTCATGAGTTATAGGAGCCACCATACAAAGGGTCGGCAATACTGTTGTGACGAGCGTATTTCCTTGCTACAATGTTGAGTCACACTGATGAACTGATCACCGGTTTACTGTGTACACACCTGTATATATAACCATGTGACTGTGTAAATCACTCTATTTTATGAAATGAATTTTTTTTTTCTCGAAAACTTAAGCATTTGTAATGCAGTTTCGCAAATAAACCACGTTTTGAATCTGAATTGAAAAAAAAACCGTATCCGCTACTGTCCCACCACGTCCAGTCCCCAACAGTGGCACGTCCGCAAACGTGCAAGGGAGAGAAAGAGAGATCTCGCCGGGCAAGCGCTGAAGAAGCACCAGCAGGCAACGTGAAGCCATCATTGGCACAGCTGATTCCCAAGATTTTTTTCGGCCTTACAAATTCCGTTGCATATCGAATTGTGCGTCTAACATCAGCTTTTAGCAAAGTAGCAGCATCCAGATTAACTCCTCTACACATCGTACACAATGTTTACTCTGTACATGTATCTTAGCAGCAAACGCATAATATTATTAAAAACTTAAAAACCGAATCGCCACAGCGTAAGTTGAAAAGTGCCCAGAGGGCATTATTCTGAATGGCTTCCGCCCTATGAGTTATACCCCTATTTTGAATTCCACAAATAGAAGCTCCATAACAGAGAATTGGCACTTATAGCATCTTATCCACCACAAGGAGCCCTCAACGGGCGTTCCTAGTTCCCGTAGACGAC
This sequence comes from Dermanyssus gallinae, assembly GCA_003439945.1. NCBI lineage: Eukaryota > Metazoa > Arthropoda > Arachnida > Mesostigmata > Dermanyssidae > Dermanyssus > Dermanyssus gallinae. The sequence goes on along the minus strand of QVRM01005801.1, from coordinate 17,616 downwards.
GAATAAAATTGCAATTATCGCATAGCAATTAGGCGTAAACATCTAAGTGATAATGTTATCTAAACGTCTTATGTAGAGCTCAGACATTTGATAGTAGGGAAAAGTGTCACTTCCAATCCATTCAGCTTCAGCATCTAAATCTGCGTAGCCCCTTGGACAGAGCGAAACAACGTGAGTCCAGTTTTGGTTGCATTTAACACCAGACTGAATTTTTCAAACACAAGAACAGTACACTCGCCTTCTGTACGACAGCCTGTCTTGCAGGTGGCTGAACAGGAAAAGTAAGGTCGTACCATCAGCACAGGCGATGGACCTACAGGTCCCTCCGAACGAGATTGCGTCTATATCATATCATACACAACTAGTGATTTAGGCAGTTGAAGGCGGCAGAAACATCCAAAAAGACACCGAGGCAAAGTTGATTACTTTCATAAGAATTCAAGAGAATTCACGACCTCCTGGTAGAGATGAGCAAGGGCAAGTTCAGTTAGGCGTGCCATATACAATTCAAACAGATTTCTTGATAATAAAACAATCAAACTAACATGCTCCACCTGGTTAGGTAATCCACTAAATAAATTAGACGGTTATTATTCAGATTTTTACAGTCGCCTCTATTTATAGATAAGGAAATAACTGTGGACACCTTTAATCTAGCGGGAAAACAGCAGTCTTCAGGGAACGGTTTATAATATGCGCCATTAGACGAGCAAATAGTGACGAAGGGCAGCTTTAATAATCTATCTAGGATTCCTGCAGCTCCAACTCTTTAGGAAGCCATTGTGGTTTCTATCCTTCTCTGTACCTCCGGCGTACTCACTGGCAAAAAAGGAAACGACAAATCTCTCTTGAATCAGGTGGCCACTAGACCTGCCTGACTTTTTCCTTGACTTAGAGAGCCTTTACTGTGTTGGATCTTATCGTAGCAAAATTCCATTACGATCTTCATTGACCCAGTCAGAAGCCCAGAACTAACTTTGAGGGTAGTGGGAAACTCTACCACCTCCCTAGACTTGGAAGTCTCACCCTGGGGTTGTCTAAAACGCGTCTCATAAAAATTAGCCCTGGCCTTACGAAGTTCACGCTTTGTAAGACCAAGGAAACAACTACCATAGGTAACTACGATAATAAGTAGAAACTATTTCTACCGAGTGAGCTTCTAAGTGTCAACGGTGAAGTTTGTTAACGCTCTGCCGCAGGCGCCTCAACTCTCAGAAAAATTAAACTTGAGATACTGTTTTAAATTCTGCGGGCAGAAAAACTGTTAAAGCATCTATTGAATTCATTGCCGAATTATTAAAAGCTTCAAGAGCATCTTCCGTGCCATCAGCATCATATGCGTTTGACCAGCCTAAACGGGCAATTCTGTCAAGAAACAAGCTGACACTTTCCCCATCATGTATATCCTTACTAAGGCTGAAGGTGCCTCTTGAAATGCACGTGGAGAACCTGTACGTTACCATTATCACTACCTTTAGCAAGCTTAGAGAGTATAAGGCAATTTGAGCGTATGTGCATGCCAACTTTTTTTCTTTGTTTACTAGTTTCGTGTTCTGAATTAATCAAAGTGGAAACCGGGGATGCCATATGCTTTGTAGTCACCTGATTTTAACCATGTTTGCTTATGACTATAACGTCTAGCTCAGAACTCTCTTGCACCAATAGTAACCCCGCGTTTCAAGTTCTCCCACTTGGCCTTTTGAGCACTCCCGTCCCTCGACTAAACGGGTGCATATTGCGATGTGGTGGTGCTGGACATATGACTTTAGCTTGCCAGGTGAATACATTTCTGTTGAATTAGTTTCCAAACAATACAGCTTTCGTCTTGTCTGCGGTTCCCTCGGGGGACAGTCTTCAGAGGATGAAACGCATAGATAAGTTGTGTACTATTATAAACACCTGTTGTCAAATAGACTGTCCCGTTATATTGAGCGGTGACTTTAACTATTCAAAAATTGACTGGCAATCTCAAATTGCGTGCAACGACTCTATGGAATCGAAATCTAGAGCCTGTTGTTTGGAAAATGGGCTATCCCAGCTAGTTTATTTGCCTCCTCATGCGTCTGGGTTAGTACTTGATCTCCTTGTCACCACTGACTCAGATAAAATTTAAAATGTGGCTATTGTTCCCCCTCCTATAAAATCCGATCATCGCGACATATGTTTATATTGTACTTGCTTTTAGTAACATAGTGCCGTCAAATGTTTGCCTTGATAACAAAAAAATGGATGCCGCTCTCATTGCGAGTTGCCTTAATGGTGTTAACTGAGCTAGCTTATTATGGTACAGGACCTAGGCTTTTGCATTACTAAAATTGGTGAGTACTTTTGCTGTTTCATTTTAACGACTCCTCATGTGGACATTCGCCTTCATAGATATCTTGTTCCTCCCAAAATTACATATTGCTCTCCTGTCTGGGAGCCCTATCTGTTTAAATACAGAAAGTTAGTATAAGACGTCCAAGACACGTTCCTGAGATGCCTGCGGATCAGGTTTTTCCTAGTATTGACTCACGTTGAATGCAAGGCAAGACATCTGCTCTACGACAACTGAGCAAATGTGAATTGCTAGGACACTTTCTGATGTACGCTCCAATAGTTTAAGGGGTCAGCGGTCAATCACTCCAAAAGCTGTGGCTCGCGGTGGGTTCGTAAACGGACTGTTTGCTTGGCGGATGGCCAAATGGGCGCATGCAAATTCAAATGGCACTTGCCTATTTGCCGATTAGTTACGTTTTCCTTTTACAAGTGCTTATAATGAAAACAATGAATATATGACCATGATACTTGCACCACACACGTTTTTATGTGATAATAAAGCTAATTTTGTATTAATATACAAACCCCCTTCCCCGGGAGCCACAGTCACACCGGAATACTGAGGACATATCATCACACGAGAGTTCTCTGTCGGTTGCATGTTTACCACTTTTTTTAAGGCACCTATTTATCATTGAATGTTATGATTACAGGGCAATGTTTACCACCTTTACTAAACCAGGTTTCGGTTATTCAAACAATATTCATATCATTTATGGCGGTGTGTGAACTAAGCAATTGTGTACGATCATCTCTGCTTCTGCAGAATCGGTGGTGGAAGGAGAGGCGGAAGACGGAGCTGGAAAGTAGCAATCTCGGATTAGTTGTTGAAGGTATTTCGACTGCTGCCGGCGACAGGAAAAGAAAATGCCTGAGAGGAATGGTCAGCTGGGCGACGCCAAGCTACACTGAACTTATTGCTAAGTCCCCCAATACTGGGTTTCACTCCCAGGAAGGTGGCGGCTTCACGGGCGACAGGCCTGGCCGCCTGCATTGAAATGAACACCAACGGTGTCCATTTCCATGATTGCGACGTCGGCGTCATTAAACCGCCCAGTAGGCGTGCTTCGTAGACAGGTAAAGCGTGGCGCATGGCACGTGGCAACCTGCGAACAGAGTTAGAACAGCCAAGACACAGGCTCTCCGAGTCCAGTTTCAGGACACCTGGTCACACCGCCTGTCCGTCCGTGCGTCCGTCCGGTGTCATCCTGTCCTCTCTCTCTATCATGTATAGCTTTTCTTGCGCCAAGAGCTGTTGATATATCGTCACCCTCCATGAGAACGCATATACCCTGCATGAAACCGGCGACCGACCGAGCCAGAAGAAATGCACGCAGTGGCGTAGAGAAGGCACGGTGCTAGGCCCGGGCACATAGCATTGGCGACGTGAGCCGCCCGGGGACAGAGTGCGTTATGCATTTACTACCGAAAGCTGTAAAGGCAAAGCTGCAGATGTTCGTCTTCGTGTGATACATGTCAAGGCATGCGCGATAAGCTAATGGCTGCTCGCGTCGTGTTCGTCGTCCACGGTGACTTCGTCGAATTCACGCACGACTGGCTACCCTTTGATAGCAAGTCCGTAGGAGTTTGTGCCGACCGTCCGTGCTAGTATGCTTATCTGCTCATCGAGTCGAATAAACGTATAGCGTTAGCGTAGTAAGCAATGATATAGATTTGTCACTTACCTATATATAGCGTTAATAAAACTATATATATATATATATATATATATATATATATATATATCCGATGCCTTTGGAATTACCTCTTTGTTGTAACCCCCTTCGCCCCCCGCCACAGCGGCAAACAAACTGTATCATAAAAACATGCGGTATACCCTTAACTGCGCCAAAGACCAAGCTAGGACAGGCTAGGAATAATCACATCTTTAAAAAAATGTCCAAAAACATCTTTCATCTGCTTTTAATTAAAAACACTCTCTCTGTATATATGTAGGGTATTTCTCAACTACTTTAGAGCTTTGATTTTTCGCGCTCAGCCCTCTCCGCGGCGTCGCCAGCAGCGGCGGCAACAAAAATAACAACAACAATGCTACTAACCGCTGAATCAACAACGAGAACAACCGATGTTGATTATGTAATGCTCCATGACTTTATCTACAAATTGTGTGAACAAGCGTACATTTTAGGCTCATGACGCGGCCGAAACTAGTGTAACTGGAATTTTACGCACACAAATTTGTAAGACCACTCACTAATAAAATGCACTATTGACAGGCGCAACAGCTGAGTTAACGGTAGTACAGAGAAGCTCACCTCATCGAATTTAATAGCAGTTCCATTTAGCTTATTGCCAATTATGTGCTCGCTAGAATGCTGAAACTTCTGAGCAATTTGTAAGTTCCGTATTTGTGATATCAGCCTTGAGCTGAAGTACTTGGAAACTAAGTGAGAGTCAGTTGATAAGGTTAGGCATTACACGCTATTTCTTTTGCAAACGTGGCTTGACGCCCATTTATGTCTAGGCGTACGACTACACGGTTAGACGTTTATGCATGTGTGCGTTCATATGAATCCGTTTCTTATCTTTGTGTATCGTGTCAGATATTTTTTTTAGATTTCAAGTCGCTACCCCATCCGACAAAATCTTCGTAGAAAGCTCATCCAAAGAAAGCCTCTTGTGACTTGTCCATTCCCAAACTTTAAGATGTTGTTCGGGAAAAAATTCCGAAGGGATCGAAGAGTTGGAACATCTCTGGACTACGTGTGTGCAGCGCCAAGGAGAGTACGTTGAGAAATAAGCCGTCCGGATTGTCGGTGGTATATATGATATATTGGCGGATAAAAAGTCCGGAAATTAGGAGATTTTATTGCGTTTCTGGTTACTGAATGAACGGACTCGCGTAGATGATAAGTGTATACTCGAACTCGATGACAACCACCGTTATTCATTATTAAAAGCGTGCGTGGAATAGAGTGGTACTAAGAGATCGCGACGGCATGCATTATCAAGTAACCTTTTCTAAAATTTGCAGAATTAGTTCAGATGCTTATAAGTAAAAATAGAGATTAAGATTACGTTATCCTTCCAATTGGCAGCCGTTTTATAACGATTCGATTGCAAACATTCTTAAGTGTTTTTAGCTGCTGCATCATATATTGCGTTCCTATTGCAAGCTCCTGCTTTTTTTTACCAAAAATAATAACGCTGAGCTTTTCTTTAACTACACATGTTTTGTCCACAATATTTCGTTGATGGGTTTCTATTACAATTATTAGTTTTTGTATTTTCAGTTTTAACCGATATCTGCTTTATCTCACCGGCCACTCCGAAGCTGGGAGCTGTGGGTTCGATCTCATTACGACACATATCTTTCTACAACGACATTTATTAAAATTTGCAGATTTGGGTTAAGGTTTTAAAGAAATATTATTTCATTATAGCTTTTTGTGCTTCGTGGAAGCCACAGGGAACGTCTAAGAGCATACACATATATACACAAGCATTATATATCTTCACGTTTATATTTTGTTTATAATTTTTGTATGTTATTGGGGATAGTCTAGCCCCAACACCTTTATATATATATATAATATATATATATATATATATATATATATATATATATATATATATATGGTTGTGGCTACACTATCTATATACAGGATCATTTATATAGTTATGTGCTTATTTTAAGGTTTGGTAGAACTCGGCAAGAAAAGTTGTTTGTTTAGGAGAGTGAAATTTATAAAAGTAGTTATTCTGTTTTTTTTCTCCAACATAATTGTGCAAAATCTATTTTTGCGGGAGACCCAGTCAACGCATGAAGGAACCGTTTATACCGGCGTGTTCGGCGCAACGGGCGATACTAGCTTGCGTAGCAAAAAGCGAATAGCCAGTTCAAGGAAAGTCATAAAAGTCGATATGTTGTTATGTCTTACGTTAACGCCTTTTCGTGAAAAATTGTATTTTTTTTTCTTTACGAACAAGAATGTACGTCTAAAATACTACTTTCACGCAATAGCAAATTTAATGCCCAGCATTTTCGTACCAAAGTGATGGTGCTGCGTTGCGTAGTTGTCACGTAACTAGGCTTTTTCGATAGCCATATCGAAAGCGAGGGCATGCATACTTGCATAGGGTGTATGAGAAATTTAGTTGCATATTTTGAGGTTTAGTAAAACTCGGCAAGAGAATAAGTTTTCCTAATGGAAGGCGAGGGACGTGTTGACAAAATGTTACGGTACTGAACGTGAAAGCTTGCACGTAAAACATAACAACTATGACTGTCGAAAAGGCTTAGTTACTTGGCAAGTACGTAACGCAGCACCATCACGTTGGTACGAAAACGTTGTGCATTAAATTTGGTATTGCGTGAGAGTGGTCTTTTGGGCGTACATTTTTCAAAATGGAAACATTTTACGATTTTTCACGTGGTTCTCCGTAAACATAGATTTTGTACAACTATGTAGGAAAGAAATGCAGAATAACTACTTTTATAAATATCACACTCTCTCTCTCCTAAAACAACTCCTAAACAGACGTTTCTGCCTCCTTCTATTGAGAAAAATTATTTTCTTGCCGAGTTCTACAAATCTCGAAATAAGTACATAACGATGTGAGTGACCCTGTATTATATATATATATATATATATATATATACAGGGTGTTGCAGACATTTTTCATAATAGAATATACAAATTGTAGAGCTCGTTAAAGCAAATATTTTTTCCAATGGAACATGGTCTCTGAGAAGTCTTGTTTCGGAGTGAGAGCGAAATTACTACAATTTGTGACACTAGTGTTTTTGCCCGACATAGGAGCATAAAATGTGCTGTTGCGAGACAACCAGTCCTCCTATACAGAAACTAAACACACTGTCGGGTTCGTGAGAAAATGCTTCTTCCGAAGAATATACGAGACCGGTCAGAAGATGCGACACGGTTGTTTAGAAGAGAATTCGTCAAAAATGAAGTTTTTTATTAGCTTTCACGCCAAATACTTCAGAATAATAACCCTACGACCACCCACGTGTTCAAAGCTAACATATTCAGCAAATGCGCATTTCATGACGATCATTTTGGTACCAAACCTATGGCAATGCGAGCTGTGGTTGCGGAGCAATTACGATTTTTCGGAGGGCATGTCCAGATTAAGTGCATGAAAAATGACGCGCTGCGGCTGTCGCGCGACACATCGGCGGTAGTGAACGTCGCCACACAGTCATTTTACATGCACTTAATCTGGACATGCCCTCCGAAAAATCGTAATTGCTCCGCAACCACAGCTCGCATTGCCATAGGTTTGGTACCAAAATGATCGTCATGAAATGCGCATTTGCTGAATATGTTAGCTTTGAACACGTGGGTGGTCGTAGGGTTATGATTCTGAAGTATTTGGTGTGAAAGCTAATAAAAAACTTCATTTTTGACGAATTCTCTTCTAAACGACCGTGTCGCATCTTCTGACCGGTCTTGTATATTCTTCGGAAGAAGCAGAATTTTCTCACGAACCCGACAGTGTATTTAGTTTCTGTATAGGAGGACTGGTTGTCTCGCAACAGCACATTTTATGCTCCTATGTCGGGCAAAAACACTAGTGTCACAAATTGTAGTAATTTCGCTCTCACTCCGAAACAAGACTTCTCAGAGACCATGTTCCATTGGAAAAAAATATTTGCTTTAACGAGCTCTACAATTTGTATATTCTATTATGAAAAATTTCTGCAACACCCTATATATATATATCGTTGTGGCTACATTATATACAGGGTGTTCCTATTTGTGTGTCCAAAACGCTAGGGTATGGTCAAACTCGGTGAGAAAATCATTTTTGCCAATGGGTGGAAGCCGGGAAAACGTTTTGTTTAGGAGTAAGGATGAAATGTATAAAAGCAGTTTTTCTGTCTTTTTTCTCCTACATAGATGTGCAAAATCTACGTTTGCGGGAGAACCAGTCAACGCACAAACGAACCGATCATACCGGCGTGTTTGGCGGAAAATTCTGCACAATAAGGTATACATTACTAGCTTGCGTAGCAAAAAACGAATAGCCAGATTAAGGAAAATCATAAAAAGTCAAAATGTTACGTTAACGCTTTTTTGTGCAACATCGTAATTTTTTCCATTACGACCGAAAATGTACGTTCAAAAGACAATTCTCAGGCAATAGCAAATTTAATGCCCACTACATTCGTACCAAAGTGATGGTGCTGCGTTACGTAGTTGCCAAGTAACTAAGCTTTTTCGACAGTCATATCGAAAGCGAAGGCATGCATACTTGCATAGGGTGTATGAGAAAGTTAGGTACGTATTTTGAGGTTTGGTAGAACTCAGCAAGAGAATAATTTTTTTCTAATGGAAAGAGGGGGCGGAAACGTCTTGGCAAAATGCTACAGTTCTGAACGTGAAAACTTCAACGCGAAACATAACAACTATGACTGTCGAAAAAGCTTAGTCACTTGGCAAATACGTAACGCAGCACCATCACGTTGGTACGAATGTAGTGGGCATTAAATCTGCTATTGCCTGAGAGTAGTCTTTTGGACGTGCATTTTTGGTCGTAATGGAAAAAATTACGATGTTGCACAAAAAAGCGTTAACGTAACATTTCGACTTTTCATGACTTTCCTTAATCTGGCTATTCGCTTTTTGCTACGCAAGCTAGTAATGTATACTTCATTGTGCAGAATTTTCCGCCAAACACGCCGGTATGATCGGTTCCTTTGTGCGTTGACTGGTTCTCCCGCAAACGTAGATTTTGCACAACTATGTAGAAGAAAAAAGGCAGAATAACTGCTTTTATAAATTTCATCCTCACTCCTAAACAAAACGTTTTCCCGGCTTCCACCCATTGGCAAAAATGATTTTCTCACCGAGTTTGACCATACCCTAGCGTTTTGGACACACAAATAGGAACACCCTGTATATATATATATATATATATATATATATATATATATATATATATATATATATATGAATCTTCAAACAGAGCTCCTATCTCATCCTGACATTACAAAAAGTCACAAACGCAGCAAAATTACAGCAATATTTTGAACCCCCCCGACTCATGCAGACGACTTCGATACAATTTTATACTTATTTTCACAGAACACGACCTCTCGTCATTTCAATTCTGTCTGCATATTTAAGAGTTGCTATGTTGGAAGCACGCAAAGATTGCATGTACATATATAAGTATACACATATTTACACGTCTGAAACGAAGAAAAAAGTGTTTTAATTCTTTACGGGTCACGTTAGTCTAGCTGCGAACAAGCAAATTGCTGCGATGACGGTATACAGACATGTTTAGAGACAGCAATCTGGAAAAGCTCAAAAGATTTCCGGCAAAACGCAAGGAGCCTTCTAACTCCTTGACCAAAACTCTTAGTGCAAACTGCCTTGGCTCATCCTACATAGTTGATGCTAAAAACATTAGAACACTGCTCCTCCGGCTAAACAGAAAAATACATGTATGGCAGCCTACTTTGTAATTTCTATAAAGCAAGTGCTAACTTAATGATATATCGCTGAAGGTGATTTACTAATTCCAGCTCCAGTCCATCCCTCATGCGCATTGCAATGAATAGCTTGACAAGATATTAGCGTTGCAAACTTTACAGATATGCAGTTAACGTGTGCATGGGTAGTGTAACGATATTTCACCCATGGCAATGACAAGCCATTTCCTCGAAATATTATCTTTCACATGTATTATTTTTCTGCCCATATAAATTAGTCCTTCGGCTATCAACAGAAACAAATCGTCTTTGGTGCACGTAACTGGCTAGAGAAATAAATGAACGTAAAGCACACATCGCATGGCCGTTAGATCAGGGTCTGATCTAGTTTGTATCAAATCACTTTTATGGCTAAAGACGGCCGGATACTGTAAGCTACAATACACAATCGGCAAATAAGTCGACCATCTGTTCTGCCGTTGCTCTTCTCCGTCTTTGCCCGGCGTGATTTTTTTTCGGGCGAGCGGTCGACTTCGCTTTGTTTATAGAGACGCTTGTTATAACGTTCATGTCAATAAAGTTGCATGCATATATTGACATATTCGCGCATATAGGAGTAGGAGTGTAACATCGTAAAGATCATGTTTCATCAATTGAGAGTTTTACACTTAGCGCCGTGGTAGCAGTACGAATGCTGCTAATAGTACAATTTTTCTTCTCAACGCTGCTGTCGACGTTATCTGCGATTCGATTTTCAGAAGTTAAATAACCCAAATTCGATATCACGTAATTTGAATAACGGTCCGTTCACAAAAAAGCAAACACCTCTCTTATGATGCAGTCAATAGATAACACGGGTACTGCGGATGCTGGACATACAAGGAGCGTGTTTCAGATAGACCAAGCATATGTGATTGTCGCATGTTTGAGTCCGTGCATCGTCAGGAATGTGAAACTGGATCGTTTCATGGTCATGTGCACGACGCGGAATGACCGCGAACGGTGAACACGTAAATATGACGGAGCATATCATTCAAGAGATCGTTGTTTTTCAGAGTTTTAAGCTACTGTCGGCAACTTTTGGTGTGATTTGTCGTAATGCACCTAACGTGCTAATCGAGAATGAGCTAATCAGTGCTTTTCAACGAGTTTAGGCTCTTCGGCTTACTGATGATGAGCAGCGCGCTTTTTATAGGTTTTTGCAGAAAGAAGACCCCAGGCCGTATTCTTTGTACTCATACTGTATACGAATAACGTCACATTTACACAAGAGGGCGTGTTTACTGCACAGCATGCTTGTTGATAAACCAATGAGAACCTGCAGTTTAACGTGCACGCTTAACCGCCAGGATCGCTTATCCGTGACTCTTTGGACTGGTATTGTAATAGTAGAATAGATAGATAGAGAAACTTTATTACTTTTCGAAAGAATTGAAATAGCGCACATTTTTACGAAGAACCTTGCCGCCGCCCTGCTGGGTGCTCAGAAGATGTTTACGTGGGAGTGTGATTACGACACTATGAAGCGCCAACACACAACGCCTTTTAGTCATTATCACCGTTTTAGATGCGTAGTTCGAATGCCTCAAAACTTTATATTTTTTTTTTAGAGAAATCAAACAACTGGATCACCACTGAACTGCGTGTAAAGAGAGAGACTAGGGAGAGACTAGGTTAAGAGATGCAGAATCATTTTCAAGAAAATAGGTGATTTTACTGCACTTTGAATTTTGCCTATATAACGAGCCACGTACATTGGTCGTAGATTAGCGTTGTTCCATCTAAGCCTGTTTGGAAACGGAGAGCATCCTTATTACTGCGCCACTTATGAGACTGGCAAATTCTTTAGATATTTTGTCGTTGGGTTGTAATATTCAACCAAATTCCCTATAAATAACACCTCGAAAATTCCCTAACTATAGCTGCAATAAATACTTTTAATTGTTTTAGTTGTACTCGGCCGAAAGACGATTTCTGTGTGTGCTTCGACGTATCAGAGCTTTCTGCTACCAATAAGCCAAAACCGCCTAAAAATATATACTGAAGCCAGCAGATGGATTTAGTACAGTAGCTTTTCATGAATACTCCTGCATAGATATCCTGCATTGCTACAAATACTAGCTAGAAAGCGTATGTAAAGCAGTGCTATACAAAATATCTTTTTCTATTCAATTTAAATGCACCCTCATTTTGTGACACACTTTACAATGTTTACATTTTACGAACCGAGACCTAGATTTATACAACAGTCAGTTTACTTGTGTGTCGACCTTTGCGCCGTTTCGAGTTCTCAATGCCCGCCACGAATTGTTTTTATTTACACTGTTTCTCATGGACATTTGTTTTGACGAGATGGTGTTACCGATTCTTAGTTAAAGTAAAGATTATTTTAACAAATGCTTAACTAGTTTAATATATTTTATGAGTTTATAGTACGATTGTACATCCGCTGGACTGCATTTCCCAAATAGGAGTTATCACAATAGAATTTTGGGCAATGTTACACCTTATTGAGGCACGACGAAGGAATTTTCTCTGCATACGTTTCATTTGTTTATCGTATTTGTCTAAATAGGGCCGCAAAATCTTATAACCTTAGGTTAACTTAGGTACAGCCAAAGTAATATAAAACCTTATGTAAACAATTGTAACCATTAATTATAAAACAACGAAATGTGGTACTTGATATAATACTAGTTGATCGGATGACTGGTGTGATATGTGTGCTAAACTAGCTAACCCTGAGGTTTCTTATGCTATTTAAAGTAAGGATAGCCCTCCCATATAGCATGCAGTGATAGGCTTCCTTTAAACACAATACTGCACATTTTGGCACTGATATAAACATTTCATTATTAGACCATTTAGAAACCGCTTAATAGTACCATGCCTCTAGTAACGAAAGTAGTTTTCTTTTGTTAGCGGGGTTAGGAGGTCTGTATAGTTTTAGATCATCGGCATACGTTTTATACGCCAACGATTCGGAGATAAGGTTTTTATGATGAAAAAAACATACGCCCAAAAAAGTGAGCCAAGGCTTGACCGCTGAGACACGCCAGAGGGATACACACCCGACTCACTAAAGCTATTGTGTGTGCCAACGCAGAACTCTCAACAGGAAAGATAACTAGCAATCTAGGATAACGAGTAAGACAACGTTCAAGTTCCTAAGTTTTTATGTAAAGTTTTACATGGTTTACTCTATCAAATGCTTTCAAAAAATCAAAATATATACAATCAAAGGCCATCCTATTGTTGATTATAATAGCCTAAGCTTAAATCATTTTGAAGAGTTGAGTTGCCGTAATTTTGCTGTAAGTAAAACCATATTGGTGGTCATCCAACAGGCCGTTGGATTGAAGAAAGTAAGTAACAAATATAATTCACTAGCAGTTTTTGAAAGATAATACATGCGATTGATAATTATCTACATTTGACTTTGGACCCTTCTTATGCACACGAGGGGTTTAGTTTTCACAGCCGCTACCTTTTTGTAAATCATGGGTGGAATCAAATGAGAAGTAAAGCTGCAGTTAGTGGGTAGAAGCTTAATATTCTGATATTTCTAAGTACGGGCAGCCGCTTTCCGGGACCACGTCGTTGGAAACACCTTTGAGAACTGAACCCTCTTGAGCAACAAAACCGGATAGAAAAAAACCTTAAGTGCATTTGCTTCAGAAGCGTCTACGAGGATTGTTCGATCTAGATTAAAGTTGCAATGCTTTTTTGTTTAATCATTTATTTGCATATCTAAAAAACGATTTTTTAAAAGCAAGATTAGCTTCTTCCATTATACGAAGACTTCTACCTTTCCGCAACTTTTTTTGCACTACACATTTGGTTCTCGATAGATCAGCAGTTGGTTGCATATTTACGTAAAATAGCACAATTGTTCACTTGCCATTTCGTTAGGGTATGCATTTTTAATAAGTGAATGCATCTTGTACTAAAAGCTATTACACATCGAGCCAACCGTATCAGAAAAAATTATCTAGTCTATACAAGCAAGCCTATAGATGATCATTTCATAGCTCCCCTTCCAGAAATTATAACCTCCCTCGTTTACTGTAGACTATTCAGCATAAAATAAAATAGTAAACGAAATGTCATTGTGATCGAATAGGATTGGCGACTGAAATACTCGTATGTATATCTTCAAATGATAGATAGGTAAAACTAAATCAATAATAGAGCCCATATTGTCGTCGTCATCGCCTCATATACCTTTAGTTATTCTATCGAATCAGAATCCTTTCGGGGCTGACTCTCAGCTAAGATTTAACGTCCATGGGACTGCTTTTCGCTTAATAGACGGACCTTCATAAATACAAATGTGCAACGGTGGGGATCGAACCCGCGCACCTATGTGTCTCCTCCGGTCGCGAGGCGCAGACGCATGCCACCACGCCACCGGGCTCGACATAGTTATTCTATCAGTGACTATACAACTATTAGTTGGATTGCATTTAAATGGCCAAGACTGTGTGACTAGATAACTGATTGAGAGGACTGTTACTACATTCGACTAGCAAAGTGATCCTTAGTATTACCTACAATGGCGAATGTGTTACTTATTTTATCACTGGAACTGACCTCGGTGGTCCAGTACCATGGCAATACAGTGGAGGGCGAGTGACTTCTCTATTTGCTGGTGGAAGCCGTTGGTGATGCAGGCTTTAACAGCGTTACCTCCATGGTTTGTGAATCTATAAGCAAAATTTTTTTTCAGGGAAGATTGAGGAAGACACACGCACGGTGTCTTGCGCGATGCCGGCGAGGACCGACGACCTGGATCATACGCTTTTCGCATGCAGGGCTCTCGATAGCACGGGGCAGGCGGCCCGATCACGACTAGACGTGCAGTGTAGTACCGACGAGAGATCTACTCTCAAGGATGCTCAGCTGGAGTAGAGCTCGGTAGACGGATTCTGATTTGTGGAGATTTTTTGTAAGAGCGAAGACAACGATGAGGGAAGAGAGACGGGCACGCATGGAGCGTCGCCAGCAGACTGAAGATTGAAAACCAGTTCAGCGGCTCCCTACGTACGCTAAGGTAATACCACAAATATCCCGGTGATGTAGGTTAGGGGATTATCAGGTTTTCTGGGTTTGAGATGGCCACACTACCCAGGCTAAAATGTGTGCATTATGCATTTGTGTTCCTGGCCCTGTAAAAACGCCTGCTTAGAGTAAGCCCACAATAGGCGACGTGAGCGGAGCACCAGATTTCAGATCTTATCATGTGCAACTTCAAGTAGCTGCGCAGCTGTTGAACGCCGTTTGTAAAACTATGTTGCTGTCAAGCAAGTAAGGCTTATCCTCCTAAGTTGAGGAGATTGATCGTATTTCCATGGCAAGAATTCAACCGGAATGTACACCAGTTAAATAAAATCTAATTATTAAGACACAACATCAAAACCAATTTCAGTAAATTGAGGTTCCTTATGCTATTTCGGCAAAGCGTCCGTCCTGCGGCTAATTAAATTGGAAAAACACTGCAATATATATATATATATATAATATATATATATAATGCGCTGCATGCAGAATTTATTTTTTCATGGCTATGACCCTCGGCGGAAATAATTAAATACGTTTACGACGGGTGCAGGGAAATTGGCACCAGCCGAGTTGAAGGTCGAAAACGCATATCAGAACGAACGAGAGAGTAATAAATTACTTTGTCGGCCTACTGCTATCGTGGCCAGAGTGCCAGTGTGTTAATTAGCATACTTGCTTAAAATATAGCGCCCACACGGAATAAACAATAGAATTATTTTTTTTTCGACTTGTTTGTCTCTCAAAAGTGATACTATATCATAAGCATCACATTATATAATTTTAAAAAAAAGTATTCAGCAGGGTATGCTATATTAACAGATATCTGGCCTGTAACAAACCCATGTGCATTTATATCAACTTCGCTTAATTAATCGGTAAGGAAGCTTTGCATTAGCAAAGCGTATTCTAGAAATTACGAGCCTGTTGTTCCCATGCAAATAGCAATATCTCTAGCCAGCGCCAGGCGAACATATTATTCATGTGCTCCGTCCTTGCAACGTATCTGGGCACATACATTGGTTTCTTCGATTTTTTGGCCTTACTTCAAAGAAATGATCAATAAGACTTGCGTTCATAAGTAGCGCTAAATCGGTCTGTCATTTTTCTTGAGTGTGTCCATTAAGAGCGGTACTAGAATGTCGTTCGTTTTGAGATCACATTTTCTGTGGAGTCTTCTTAAAAATCTCCCTTGTACACCTTCCATCAAACCTGTGCATTTACACAAATATGGATGCCATACAAATGAACAGTATAAACGTTTGGACAATCGTTTGTACAAACGAAGATGCACCGTAGGCTCCTTGAACAATAAACAGCGGAACAACATATTCACAAGTATGATGCTGCTTTGACTAGTTCCCTGATATGTGCGAAGAAGGTGAGGTCTGCCGAGATTAGGACTCTAAGATCCCGCGTCACGTTGGCCGTTGGCATGTTGACCCGTTGAGTAAGTAGTTTAGCTGTGGAGGAGCCGTGTTTCACAATGAGACATTTGTGAGCGGTGAGCTGCCTGCCTACCATTGTCAACGCACCACCGGCTGACACCGTCCACCGCGGACTACATTGCTGTGTGCTCCAATAAGGAATCGAGCGCACTATAAGTTTTAACATCGTCTGCGTATAAGAGATTTTTAAAGTCGATGGTATATAGAGTTTCATATCTAAGCTAAATATTACTCGGAACGTCCGCTTGCGTAAAAACTCTGCAAACCAGTCGCAGCCTGCGGATGGGCCTCGAGCGCTCTTAGCTTGTTAACTACAATCTTGTGTAAAATCTCGTCTTGTTAGTTTCTTCACATTTAATTGTCCCCTAAAATGTGCCACTAGAAGCCTGTGGTCTAAGATAATTATATATATAGAAAGCGCGCAAGGCAAAGGCCCCTCAAGTTAACAGTTCCCACGGTGCGTTGATGGTGTGCTTGAAAACCGCGCTGCGCTCATGTAAGGGCTATTGCTGATAACTTTAAATTCATGTATGATAATGCTAAGCTGCACACACTTTAAGAACCTAGTGAAGTGGCTACAATACAAACGCAAACTGTGACGCAAAATTCTGCCGTGCTTGAGAGCTGAAAAGCTGGCCTTTCGAGTAGTCTTTGTGACTGCAAATGTGCCGCATCGTCAAAATGTTATGAGAATGAGTCAATTTTTTGCTCTAAAACGATACCCAGTTAATGACTGCCAGGACTAGCGCACTAGCTCCCTAAACCCTGCCGCCAAAAATACATATATCTTAAAGAGCGACACAGTTCTGCGGGCCGGCAATACATCAAATCGGCAGGACTACCGCTAATCTAACATAGAGCATATGAACGAACACATCCGAATGAGCGCTATACGTTATGTTGCGGTAGCCGGTTGCCGATGTTGTAGCCGATTTGCTGCGAGAGTCCTACGAGGTCTCTACGTAGTGTGAAACCTGCCTGGGCGTGTATAGCCAGTGGCCTCAAAAGCCTTTTACTCTGAAAAGCGCGCGT
The DNA here is from genome assembly GCA_003439945.1 of Dermanyssus gallinae. NCBI lineage: Eukaryota > Metazoa > Arthropoda > Arachnida > Mesostigmata > Dermanyssidae > Dermanyssus > Dermanyssus gallinae. The sequence goes on along the minus strand of QVRM01005801.1, from coordinate 333 downwards.
TTCGAAACGATGTCTCCTTTGTCTTGCATTTCTGTGCTACGCACACCGAACACAAAGCGACGGCGCACTTCAGGCGACGGCACCTCCCCAAGACCCTTAACGACGGAGACACGGTAGGTTCGGCTGCGAGCCAACGAAATCAACACGACGGAACACACCCACACACACAGATGGCACATTTGTCCTACTTTGTTCATACGCATTTGTTTTCCAACGCTACCTAATGGCAATCCGTGGGTACGTATAGGCACATCCTAGATCGTTAGGAGACGAGAAAATATGATACGTGCACTAGTCGTGCGCTCTAGAACACGTGCAATCCTTGCTGGACCA
>QVRM01005800.1:0-43815 GCA_003439945.1 Dermanyssus gallinae | reverse complement strand
GCACATTTATATGGTGTATTTTTTTACTTTAACGAATGTATGCATATATGAAGCAGCAACAAAGGACCATAGTATTCTGTTTATGAGCTTGTGATGTATATATATTCGGTGGCAAGATTGCCTAATAAGTTGTACTGCATAGCAACGAAATTATGTAAATTACAATTACGGATAATGTAATAGTGGTCTGAAATTAAGTATAGTTTACGAAAGTATGTATGTGTGTATCAGTAGTCGAGGCGTGATGATTTGATTTTGTCAAATAATGCCGTTGTTAGCTTCTGTATATGTTTGCTGTTGGTATCTAGCCACGCGTTACTGGAATGGCTTGTCAACGTTTCAAGCGCTACTTAAAGTATTCGCAGGACCGATAAATTGAGCCTGAACACGAGAAAGCGCAACTGTGCTTAATGAGAAAACGAAAAAAACACTTTAACTTGTCCGCCACGAATCGCCATTGTCACCAGTGTCATTACTCTAAACTGCACGTAGCAATTTCACGAGCTTAATTAAGCCTGTATCGATGCACTGTACCCGTGGTGCTTGCAGTGTATCCAGCATCAATCTCAACCGTTGGAACAAACTATTCGCTAAGTCGCGGGAAGGAAGTCTTTGAGATCAAATCTCTCGATTAACATAATTTTAAGCATTCTAGTTTTCAAAAACAAAAAAGTTAAGCTAGTTTTACAGAGACTGACATCGGTCGATATAAAAAGGTGAGAAGTGCTAGCGCTAAACATTCGAAACGCGCTAGTCGGTTTATCGCTTAGGCAAGGCGCAGGCTTTCCAGCAGTGTTGCTCGTAGATCGGCCGCTGCCGGCACAGACGATATAAGAACATAACAGGTGTAGCAACTGGATGCTACTTTCTAGGTCAGTTCTGATTCTAAAGAATCGACTTCAAACTGTGTGCGGTGCATCGAGCCGACATTCGCACGAAAAATCTCTGAAAGTCACAGACAAATAGCTGCTTCCCTCACCACCCGTTTCCGATGACGTTGCCCTCGATGAGTTTGCTGGCGAAAGGTCGCACTATCGCTTATGGCGTGCATAATACACAAACGAACAGACGACCGCCAGGTGCTGCTACTACCAAAAAAGAGTTGATACGCTTGTAGCCGTGTTTAGGCTGTTTCACGATCCACTAAAGAGCCCCGGCATTGGAAAACTCGCCGTCGAAGATAACATTTACGCTAACCGCTCTGAACGGGCGTGACGGGCCGTTTACAAGACAATATTCGAAAGCGGAGACAATATCGAGACGCTTAACCGTTTGCAGGGCAATATCGTTGCAGTGGAGGCTAAACGTACCCCGCTATTGGACAATGCACTTACACTTAACCTGTCCGTGTCTTCCAAATGCCAGCCTCCAAGCCTCCAACTTAACCGAGAAAAAGCGAAGGCTATACAAGTTCTAAACGAAATCAAGAATTAAGGTCTTTGTTAACAAGGAAAGGCAACGTTGTATAGTGGCAAAGACAAGTGACACGAGATGTGCGCACTCAACAAAGAAGCATTATTATTTTGCCAATGTCTGTTCTGCAAAGACGAGACACCACAATAGTGCATACGAGACATCATAAAATAATAGGCGCGATCATTTGTTAGAGTAGTCACTGATGTCAATCGTCTGGTCATTTGAGATTTTTCTTGCAAGTCAAGTTTGGTACGGGGACTTTGAACGACTGACGACTGTTTGACATTGTCAAAGCTGTACTTACAAGCTGCTAACTGCAGTCTTGTTAGTCGCGAAGAGCCGTGTGCCATAGACTTTATTCTTACAGCACAGCACATCATCTATGTGGCGTTTTGTTTTATGCTTTGCCGCTTTATCAGCCTCATGGTTCAGATAAAGGCCGACTTTACGGCGACTAAATTTGTGCCGCTGCCCTTCAGAGGTGCAGCGTTTCAGAGCAACTACACAGCGCTCTTTTGCTCGAACATAGGCTACAGCATGTATCGTGCCCGCCCCGCAAAGATGACCATCAGATCAGAAGGAAGACATACTTGGCAAATCTAAATAAAAGACGTCTGAATTCTTCGAGAGGATAGCTAACCACCCTCCATCTCTCCAATGGAATCTAATAGGAAGCATGGCTGTGCGTACATACGGCGTGAAGTTTGCCGATGGCTACCAGTTACAGCGGTTTGCCACTTTGACTGAAGTGTGGTTGAACGAACGCATGGACCAACGTCGACTGCTCGAAAGCAGTACAAAGCAGGACATCTGGGTTGTCTATGCGAGTACGTTTCAAGGTGGACTGTCGAACATTGCTTTTGCTCATTTATATCTGTGACCGTTCGTTGTACGTCTCGGCAGGCGACGCTGTATAGCACGTATGTGTTACACTGCCACCGTTTACAGGGCTACCGGGCATGTCTGCGCAGCGCACGAGCGTCTTTAAATAAAATTCATACACGAGAATCGAGGCTGCGCTAGATGTCAATTAAAATACTGACTTACTCCCTTCTTGTCGTACACGCAACACAGTTACCAAAAACGACAGCGACACAATATTCTCTCGAAACGGATAGCGCAAAAGCTGCCATTGGTAATATATTCGCATGGAGAATAAGCTAAAGAGGATATGTAGCTGTTAGCATACCTTAAAACAAGCATGGATTGTTATACATGCAATTGATTCATGTCTCCATCCGAGATATTCATATTCTATTTGCAGTTGAAGATTACGTGTTTGGCTTGGATGAGAATAATCTAGCGAGAGATTTCTATTCAGCTTATGATCTAAATACGTGATATTTATTACTATGATCAGAAATACAGATTGTGGTAGGTACAATAAATGTTTTAAATACTACTTCTCTAATCGATTCAAAGAGCGTTATTACCCTGTATATGACGAGAGCGTTGCCACTTTTGACGGCTATGGTGTGCCCTTTTCTAACAACTGAAATTCACGGCCTATGAGCGTATGTTCTAGCGAGAATGAGCATCTAACGAATCTGGGCTTAACATGCCGTGCAAAATTGTGCTCCTTCACCTCCTTTGAAGGATGCTGTACCTGAAGCCTTCATACAGACGAAATGGTGAGCAAGTCTCTCACCAAGACAGCATAACGTCGCTCCCGCCTGACCGCAATATACCCTTGAATTCGTTGCTAGAAACCTCAAAATAGTGCCTTATTCACCTCCAATAGGCACGTCTTCTCTGTGTCGCACGATTCTGAAAATTGGGCGCGGTGGCCCGATCGTTGTGTTTCGACGGTAATTGTTCCGAACGGATTTTGTTTGCTATTTGTTTCAAGTTTATTTTGTTGCACGCTATTTATTTCAAGCTGTAATGGGTTTCATTTCCCACTTTCGGCTTTTTTGCAAAGATCACCGACTTTATTCGGTAAGGTTGCATGTTTTTATGCGGGTACACAAAACGCGCGCTACCACCTCAGTGTGTCAAGTTGTTGTCATAAGCGTTGCATATGCACTCCTAACATTTTCAACACAAGAAGCAGAACTCAGAACCTGGAAGCGAACAAGCTGCGATCGAGCACGTCAGAAGCCGAAAGTAGTACCTACGATCCTACGACACCACTTCGGTACGTGCAGCAGCAAAATATGCGGCTCTATTCTATTATTGACATTTAGATCATACATAACTTACAATCGTAATACTCTCATTCTACACAAATATGCACGCAATAGCTTCCAAATTGAAAGACGGCTCTTTCCTCGAATCTATGAGATATGTGCTTTTGTGTAGCAGCATTTTACGCTGAACGCACAGAATTGACTAACTTAGCTGTACGAAAAAAAATAATGTGCAAGCTGAGATTGTACATTCGTTGTCGTTGTGGCCTTCGTCATTGTTATCGTAATTATATCAATACATAATTCATACAATTTCATGATCACTTCTAGAGCCATTGTTTCCCTATTACCTGTGTGTTTTCAATGGACAAGTGAAAAAAGCACATTTCAAAAATCTTCTTGCCACTGCCTTCCTATACCAGTGAGTATAGACCACGATCACATTTTGTGGCGATCCGTAAATTGAGGTCTAAGTTCAGCAAAATGGGCAAGCATAAAAACCTGCGTATATTTTTTTCCATTGATTTTACATAAAAATCCCAGCGAGGATATATTGGCGTATATGCACCAACGAACTAAATATTGGAAACATGGCAAGTAAGAAAGTGTTTAAGAAACCGAAATAGTAGCCAATTAGGTTGGGATTACGCAGAGGCTGATCCGCGGCACTTACCAGCTCGAACATTCGACATTGTAATAACCCATCCCAAACGATGTAGCATGCGCATTTTGGTTATCCAGCAGCAGAAAAACAGGCAACAGACCTTCAGGTGTTTGATTAAAGTAAATACATTGACCTGCATGAATGTACGGTACATTTAATTATGTAACCTACGTTTAGGGTTAACTTTTTAGTGATTAACCGACTTGACTTTTGCTTGTCCCTTTGATAGGAAAACCTTTATAAGAGAGTTGTGACTTAAACAAGAGTCCATAGCTCTTACCTGCTTGGTTACAGAGAGCCAGCATCAGTTACCGAGGGGCGGCTAGCTGTGGACGGTAATAGGCGCCGGCTGCCCAACCTTGTTGTTAGGTTGGAAGTTGTCAGGTTTTTGCTCGATCCTTTTAGCTCTCCTTTCTTCCCACAGCTGACCCTTAGCCAACGTTTAGCGTTCACGGAGTCGCTTTTGCGTCGCTTCGTAAGATGGACCCCGTAAGTACGAATGTACGACGAAGGGAATCGAACCCGTGCACCTATGTGTCTCCTCCTCCGGTCGCAAGGCGCACGCGAATGCATCACGCCACCACCGGGCTCGACCTGTCTTGTTAGCTGATCCACGCTAACCGGCCGGACCTTTGGGACGGTTTTAGCTTTTTTGAAACGCGAAAAACGACGCTCTGACCGCTCGTCTTTCTCAAGCGGTTGGTTAAGCGGTTCACGAAGAAGCAGAAAATAGAAGCGAACGAGGAGGAAAGGAGAAGAAAAAAGGAAGATTTAGCTGTCGTCGGGGAAGCTTTAGAAAAGCCATGTAGTAGTGATGGCCAATGTAACAACGCCCGATGACCAGCCATCGGACATAACGTGGCAGATGATGGCGAGGCGGTCAGACGTCGCTACAGTTTTGGGAACGTGTTGATGCTGGATGGCGACGATAAAAATTGACCAATTTCCTGTGCACGCTGTCACACACGCCGACGTGTTGTCGTGATCGTCAATTACTGCAGCGACTGTGACGGCGGTTGGTGTTAGTTACGACGCTACGGAGGCCGCCGAGAGCGACAGCAGCTAACGCTGGCAGGGGGGTCCGACAGAAGAGCGGAAGCGTGGACGCGGGATGTCTGCTTGCCCCCGTCCGCATGCCCGTGTGTCAGTTCGCCAGCCTTGCCCCGCCGCCTTCGACGCACCAAGCTAAAGTAAGGCACGATGTTTCGGTGAAGGGCTTTTTGCGCAGTTTCAGTGTCTCCAGCCAACCAGACCTTCGTTCCCTTGCTTTCTCTTTGCTCTCTCTCTATTCATCGCCCTCGCGCTCTTTCTCTCTATCTCTTTCTCGCCCTCTTCCTATCTGTCTCCCCTCATCTCCCCTCTGCCTGCCTCTCTATTGTAACCGTTTCGTCCTTCGTTCGATGTTTATGTGGACAACGGCAAGCAGCAGTATGCCAGAAGTGGACACTGAACTGATTCCCTCAAAGTGGTCGCTTTTCGCAATGGCCGTGACGAGATGGAGGCAGCCGCTTCAGTAGCAGCAGCGACCTTCGTGACTGAACTTCCCCAGTTTCCCCTTCGGCTATTCTGGTTTACGACCCCTACTATGACAACGACCATTCCCCCATTTCAGCTGCAACGACAATAACCACAATGACGACAAAGTATGGCAGTGGCCCTTCTTTCATACTCGTTTTCACTGTCACTGTTGTCACTGCTAGATGACTCGGAACTGGCAGCAGCATTGGCAGGACACAGCCCCTAGAGTTGGGTCAGCCGCGCTCCTCCCCAATGACCGTCGTCTCCAGTGCGTACCTCATCAAAGGCGCCGGCTTTTACGGTTAGTCTTGGAGATGCGCAAAGTCGACCCGCATGACAAATCCCATCTCCGGCCTATGTTCGCCTCCCGGCTCTCCCTTCATCACCAACTCCAAAACACTCATCCTGCTGACCACTGCCCCATTGCTGGGGCGTAGTTTTTATTCCCTTTCTTTCTTCTTTCTTTCTTGAGGTCCCGAGAATTGTGACGCAATCGTATGAAAGGAGTGGGGTTATCGTACCGTCCAGGGAGGTTGCTGACCAGCAGCAGGAGACGTCTCGAAACGATTTGCTGTCCCCTTCCTAGCGGAGACGCTTTTTTTAAACGCTCATCTGCAGTGAGGCTTTCTCTAATGCGCACCCGAAGTTCGCATCCATTCCTTGATCCTTCGCCCTCCGTACGCATACGGGTAAGCTAGCGGAAGCACCGTGTTCGTCGCGTCTTTGAGCTTCCCCTGGTGGTTGGGCTATTTCGCTTCATTGAGTCCACCGGGGCGAGTAATAGATATTAACAAATCGACGCAAATAGACTTTTTCTTCTCAAAGCTCAATCGACGGGTCTGCAAGACAGACTATATATAATGTATATATATATATATAATTATATATATTTTTTTTTTTTTTTTATCACAAACATAGCGGGTACTATTTGATTGGAACTTCCAGGTTTTAGTCACCTGTGCTTGGTGATAAGTAAATCTTATTAATTTTATTACGTGGAAGCTCTTCTTATATAAATAATAGCTTCTCTTCCTCGAGTATTTTATCTAAATGTTTATATCCAGCTATATTGTACAAACGTTATGTACCGCGAGTGCTTCGCCTCCCCGAAATCACAACGAAATCAAAATAGAACGTAGACGATTCAATAACAAGTTGTAGAGAAAAAAAATCGGTAGTAATGGCGCTAATATTCCTTTTATGATTAAAGTGTCAAACTGAGAAATGTTTGAAACGTTTACGTATGACATTTATCTTAGTTGTGTATTGGTTAGGAAATTAGAATCGTTAGCAAGAAATACTTTGATATCACTACCTTGAATCATCTAGGCTCAGTATTACCTTGGTATTCACGTACTTTGGAAACCGAGTTCAATCTTCCGCCCTGTTCGTCTGCTACAGGGTTTGCTAAGGCTTGGCGGCTTCCGTGTGTTCCGCAAGGGTGGCGCTACGGTTCGATTTGGACTATTCTTTCTAATCACACGACCCCTGGTTCCGCCGAATCTGATACGACAATTTTTCATCATTTGTTTCTTGCCGATTTGTAACCGACTAGCTTACGTTGCGAGTGACATATGACGTGGAACAAACACGAGAAGCATATGAGGTAACATTTGTTTTATAGTTATTTTTAAAATATTAAATGCAGTGTAACTTAGACAGTAACGTTTAGCAGCTGTAATTCACTCATAGATGAACCTGAACTAACGTAACAGCTCCGCCACAGTGAGATCTGCTATGTATACTTTACTGAGGTATGTAAATTTCAGTTAAATATAAGGAACGATACGCTTCGAGCTCCACGTCGACTGCAGTCCACGGCATCGTATAGTCCGTTTTGCTGACGTTTGCATAGTCAGCTTTGCTGGTGTTCCCATAGTCAGTTTTGCTGGTACACAAGCTGTAGGGGTACTTTGTAAGGGAGCGGTCTGGGTTGACCGAGTGAAAGTGTCTACCGAAAACAGAAATGTTGAAGCACGCGGCGACTGCGTGGCAGATATCAAGTTTATACATAATCACCTGGTTACGCTGCAGAAGGTTCATGAATCAGATGTGGCGCTGCTTCTACCATTTGTGGGTGATAAATAAAAACTAATTGGTGATTATTCCCGCACGCCCTTTCAACCTTGTGTCGGCAGTGAAGGATCCGTCTTGGACCAAGCGAATATTTATTTCGCACGGGAACATATGATTCTACGTTTCTCGCAAAGCGCAAAGGTTAGCCAGGAGCGGGGTGCTGGATTAAAACTCAGAGTTGAAGAAAAGTGTAATAACGCACTCACTAGATGCAGGCCTGTGCTGGCATATTGCAATAGCAGTCAGGCAAGTCTAAAGCCCAATTTGGAATCGTCACTAGTAGCAATGTTGGAACGCCCAATGAGGATCGATTTGCTGTTAAAACCCATCCTTTATTTACCGAATAAACGGTGGAAGGAAGCAGAGATGCAGTGAAGCATGCGGGACTGCCTTGTTGTGAGATTCTCTGCCTATACGCCAGGCAAACATATTATTAATTATTTCAAGCCGTGCATTATATTTTTGTAAACGCATTATTGGCATCTACGAGCATTGTTCACTGTCACATCGAAGAGGAGGTCAATGAGACCAGTGCTCACAAGCTACGGTAAAACCCGTGCGTCGTTGTTCCCCAATAACGTTGACAGCGTCGGGAGGTTTACAGTATTCGGATTTAGGAATCTTCTTCGAACGTTGTTAATTATATCGATGATATGAATACACTAAAATCCCGCACAACACTTGCAGTTGGCAGTGTTGAGCCGACAGTTTGTTAGAGACAGCAATCGTTATTATTAGAGAGACACCACAGCGGCTTAAAGCTAAAACTGATCTCAAAACTGACCTTAATGTACGTTCAGCGACGCATCTGTTAGTGGCGGCGATGGCGCCTACACTGGACCGTCAAACTGGACCGACACTTGAGTTTGCAGGAAATTGGTTGGTTGAGTTGGCGATAAAACAGAGCTTGAATAGTATTCCCAAAAATTACATCAAAACGTATCAAGCGTTACAATCACGCAATTTATGATGTCTGACTAAGCCTTAGGTTGAATACGAGCATGATAGGTGACAACACTGAGCACTGGCAAGAAAAGCAAATAAAAACCCTAGCAAAACGCCTTGACAAGGACGACCATGGCCATACAGACATGTTTAATTGACGAATTTGCCAAGCCATTTCCCGAAGGCTCGCCAGTACAGTGTATAATGGGGCATCATAAAAAGTGAGCCTTCATCGACGGCCAAGGTTTGTGTTTCATAAGGTTAGGGGGTCGTTTGCAACCGCGGCAGACAAGCTGTACGATGAAACAACAATCCGACTAGCAACTAGCCTGTTTATCGGAGCTAAAACGGGTCACAACCTAGCCGTGGTGTATCTAAAACTAGCTGCACGGTGAAGACAGGCAGACCTATCTCGGCAACGGGAGAGTGTCGTAAAAGTGTTTTGAGAGGCTTTTTGATTGGCATCGTAAATGTTTTCTCCAGAGAAGACAAATACAGCAAACAAGATAACGTAAACAACATTATGTGTCTAACAACATGCAACTAACATTTATCAGGCGAAGGTCTCTCACATAGGTTCTCGAGATAGCTGGCTCGATGCTCGAAGCTCGCAAACGCCGCGTATTTTTTAGCTAGATACACTCCTATTGCTTTCGGCGGACAGCTGGTGCATGGACACAGCCCGCCGGTCGAACGTAAGTAATGAAAAAGCATCGCGAACTTCTTTTGAAGGTCTAATAGCTTCTATTTATGTTAGTGTCAGCAATGAGACGTAAACGAACGAGCGGCCAGCGGCCGTTGGTGCCAGGAAAGATAAGAGAGAATTGCACCCCGCAAGTGTTCTGCAGAAGTTAAGCCGCATTGTAAAAGCACGGCCAGGTAGGAACAGATTGTCACCTTTAAACAGATTACGCCTATGCGGAATAGCTGCGTATACCACGCTGGTATATAGTGAGCAAAACTATTTTAAGCCATTTTCTCTTAGAAAAACCTGGATAGGCTTAATTATGTACACCGTCTCAACAATGAGTGAAGTGTTACTAAAGCCACGGCGGTAAAGATATCAACTATGCATGCGTTGAATGCATAAGTTGTGCGACAAAATGTGATAGAACAAAAACATTTTGCAGTTGTTCTCAATATCTGTCCTCCAATGAAAACAGACAGTTACACATTATGCGACCGGCATAATGTTTAAAAATGCGACGCACGGAATGTTGCTTACTACGAAAGCTAGTCGACAACAATTAAAAATTGGCCGAAAGCTTAGGAGGGTCGATTAGAAATAACGCGTGAGATTGCACATAACCTTATGCAAAGAGAGACGCTGTAGTCTGTGTAGGAGGATTTTGTTCTAGATAATTAGGAGACTGGGAACGCAACGAAGATAGCAAAAGAGCGGGATCATGAGACAGGGGCAGAGTGATATATATATATATATATATATATATATAAGTTGAGATATATCAAGGGTTAAGTGCGCTTTATCGCCGAGCAATTGATTCTACCTGCTCGTAGTGGTACGACCGACGACCTACCATCTGGTGTAACGTAGCCAAGCCATCGGTTGGCGTTAATATGCAGGAAGAAAACGCGCGCTTCCTATCCAATAAATACTCGGTCTTCTCTGCTAGACGGGGCCCGCCTGCCTGCCTTCGCCTCCTTTTCTTTCTCCTCCTTGAAACGTTGATGGCCAACACTGACGATGAGATCTCAGTAAAGGCTGTAAAGTCTGCAGTTTGGATGAAATCGGCAGCTTCGGTCGGCTGGCCGAGTGAAGAACGCAGAGGACCTCCATCGAGGAGAAACTCCATCTCGCTCCCATTTCGCTGTCACGGCTGCTGAGCCCGCCGCTCGCTCAACTGCCGGCCACCCAACTGCCGGCTGGCTCGCACGACGGATGGACGATATAAAACAGAAAAAATCCGATTTACGAAAATCGATGGAGGCCCCATTACTTAATTCGTTTATTCGCTGCTAGTCGGTTGCCGGTCGCTGTTTTTCGTGCTCTTTGTGCCAGTTTAGCTTCTGTTCGTTGGTTCGTGGAAGTAGAGTGAAGACGCTGTACAGCTACGAAAAAACAGGAACAATATGGTTAGTTCCTAATAGTTAACTCTGTTCTCGTCAGCTCCGGAAGAAACCACGCGTGACGCTAAGAATACGGTCGTCGCTCTCTCCCTCTCTCTCTCTCTCGCTCTCGGTTAACCTCGTAGATAAACGCCCAGATTAAAGGTACGTGTTTCTGAGTTCTGTCGAAAGTTTTCAAGGCACATTTGGAAATGTATTTCATACGCAACACAGGTGTCACTTCAGTCAATCATATACAGTAAATACCACCTCTCTCTCTATAACCTTCGACCCAGGCTTTCTGAATAAGAACATTTTATGCTTTCAGATTTTTTTCAGGTTATTGATGCGTGATCATGTAAAGTGAATTTTGATAGCCACAAAACTTTAAATTGTTTGTTTTTTCAGATAATTCCAAAGTAAGCAGAAACGATGATGATCTAAAGGTTAGAACTATAAGGTGTGTGGGCAAAATCTAGCAACTTCCATTCTCAAAAAGATTTCAATTTGCGGCAGGTCGTTACGGATGTAGGGGGGCGGGCTTTGTCGTGGTGGAAGACGACTCTTCTACGATTGCACAGTTCGAGACGCCTGTCGAGTACGGGTTGCTTTATTCGCATAGTTAAGCAACTAGCAGTACTATTCTTAGCTAGCTAGCATATGGTCTTGTTAGCCTGAGGATCTGCTTTTGCGGCGACGGTGTTGCGTCTGGTACCGGTGCCGTTGTTCCTCTACTAAAAAAAAAAACAAGACAACGTTGTCGCATTGAGATTTGTTGAGTAGGAACTATGATTTGGCCTACTTTAGACCATAACAAGGGCAGATTAGGCTTGATAAGAACAAGCGCTCACCTTCATCGAGGTCTTCTGCTATAGTATATAATTGAGTGGCGCCCAGTGGCCGACAGAACCTTCATACATTAAACATTAGTTTTGATAGCTGTATTTAGCAGCTAGTCTGCTCAGATGTCACCTATAGCATGGCATGATCATACTCTCCCTTATGGCTTACCCTATTTCGTGAAGGGGAATTCTGTACTTTGCATAGGGCCCTCGCGGCAAGAACACGTCTGCCAGAACGATAGACAATACGCTAAAAAACAGCGTACATTTTACAAAACAGCGGGTTTTGCCACAGTTTGTTCTACCTTTGACTGAAGCACATGGGTTGCAGCACGCGTTCGTCGACTTCTTCGGAGCCCGAATTATTCCGGTGAAATAGTCTGGTCGGCCACGTATTCGATCCGCTTTATAATCATTTGCAGAAGATTTTTTTTTAGAGTTTTGTTAGGCGTTATACCGCGTTCTAGGTTTAGGTCTCGTATATCATCGCCACGCTTGCCCTTTAAATCAGGGAAAGGCTTTGCTTTTGGGTTTCGGAAATGCTGATGCACATACGCTACGAGCAACTAACGGGACTAGTGTAGAACTCACAAACCCGCTGAAACCGTATTCCTCCGCCCCGATTCGAAATTGCTTTGGCATTCCTAAAAAAACACGCGTGAGGCGTCCCCACGCCGTCCGCCGACAAAGTTTTCCGGCTCTCCCCGATCCCCCGGCACCACCACGTGGCTAGTCGAGATGTGCGCAAGCAATATTGAGTTTAACCGGCCTGAGTGTGTGAGTCGAGACCCCTAGGGCCCAGCTGGTTCCCACGCCTCCACCATCCTCATCATGTAGTCGACGACCCCCCTTCCCCCTGATCTTTGATAACCCCTCACGGCAATGAAATCTGCATCCCGTGAGCCCTGAGAGCCTCGCAACGCAGAATGATGTGCTCTATGTCGTCCGGCTCGCCGGAACCGCACGTTACACAGACGTTACTGCTTGCCGTTTGAATTCTTATTATGTTGTTTTAGAACTGACCGGTCCAGGTTACTACTTGCATCGTACAGCACCATAAGTCGAGGCCTGGTATCAGGCTGTTGGTTCAGCTCACCTTGGCTAGATTTACCTCCGCCTATTTCTTCTACCAGTTCAATGATGGCACTCCTAGCCAGAATGAGGTCCAAATCTCCGTCTAGGAAGCGCTCGCGTCTCTCTGTCTCGCGAGCAGGACTCATGGTAGCATTTTGGCTAAGACCAGGAGGTCTTCGGCCGAGAGCGTCTGGAATGCGCGACTTACTCTGATTGCCATTCTTCGCTTTTGCTTCGTTGGGTTGATTGAAGTGTTTCCCTATTTTTTGCCGTCCGCATCGCCATGTCTGCTCAGACGGGGGCCGCGTACAGCGCCACAACGCCGTTGATTGGGCCACGTCGCTAACAATCCTTTCTTGGCTTCCGACAGTCCACCGACGCTGCACCTTTTGGCTTTTTTTTTGGGACGCTTTACCCTCGGCAGAACACTCGCTGGGTTCATGGAGACTCTCTTGACGTTATTAGCTACATACTTCACATGCACGGATCCCGTAAGTCTTGTATCGAAGTTGACCCCGAGGTACCTCCTTTCTGAGTTCTATCAGGTGGCCTTCCATCACGAGTCTTACCCCTTTATGCGAAAAATGGGTCCCACCCGAACGACAGAGGTGACCAACGGCAGCGGCTGGTTTACTGGTGGAGCGATGCGATCGAGAAAGCAAAAACGCGACAATGCGTGTACTTATGCATGCGTATACTAGGCAACGCAGCTGGTTGAAAGCAAGGATGAACCGGGGCAAGACGGGGCTAGACATTGACGAGCAATTGGGCACACTGTTGAAAGCGTTACAGAGCTGCCCGCAGGGGCATTGAAAAGCTCATCTAGAAGAGTCAAACACAAGCGTTAAGATAGCTGATAGAAAACGTGGAGAGAGATGTGTGTGTGTGTTACTGTACCGAATTGTTATGGCTAACCGGGCGCCTTCTCCAAGACTTCCCCCGAATGTTCTTAAGAATCAGGTCCAAAGTTTGTTCCCGGTGGACAGGCGATGCGAAGGAGCCCCTGGCTGCCGCAGATGATTTTCTTGATGTGACGTTGGAAGAGGTCGAGCAGCCACGGCAACGGTTGACACCCGGTAAAGCACCCGGACCAGATAGAGTATCCTTAAGAGCAGCGAGGCTGCTGATGAAGCGATGGCCGGAGCTGTTTTAAGCACTGTTTAGGCGTCTTCCATGAGAGTGATTTCCGCGTTTGTGTAAGAACGCCAACTCCGAGCAGCGGGAGAACGGAATGCCCCAAGAGGTTGTTCTGCTTTCCTGGCCCATGTGTCTCCTTGAAACAATGAACAAGATCTTGCAAAATGTTACCGTTGAGAAGCTCAACGCCGAGATTAGCGGGGAGGTCATTAGGTAAAAATTAAGGAGATTATGTTGGGTTAGCTACTGGCGGGGATTGCGGCCAGTAATAATGACGAGATTAGACGGCCGACTGTTTGTTTTCCGTCGCACGAACGGATCACGAAAGTCGATTGTGGCCAAGTCGTTTCGCTATCACTGCTGCTATTCGTGCTGCATATATATATATATATATATATATATATATATATATATATATACGCAGTTACTTATTAACTAGCATTTGATCTATACAGCTTTTCCATATCACTTTTTGTCAGCAACACTGGTCTTCGACTCTAATCTCATTAAAATGCCAATTGGCGGGGGGGGGGGGGGGGCTGTGGAAGATACAATGGCGATAACCTATCTTTATTTGAGCCCACACTCTGCAGTAGTTAGCTTTTCCTGCAATACTGACTCCCCGGTAAAACTTATTGATGACTTTAATCTGCGCGACGTTGAGCGGTTAACTGCCGTCGTTCTGATTCCAAAAAAACCCTTTTTGTAAATTATTGTTTCTATAGTAGTCTTCTTCAACTTGTAACGATACCGACACATGATGCTGGACCAATACTTGACCGTGTACTTACTACTGACTCTGACATAATTGAGAACATTTCTGTAGTACCTGGTCATGTTACATTGATCACATGCTGCCGTTAACTTCTCGATTGTCATTGATTCTTGTGAAAAATCATTTTGTCCAGAGAAACTTGACTACAAACGGATGGACTCGGAACATAATGCTGCCCGCCTTGATATAACTAATTGATTCAACTTCTTTCATACTTGTGAGTCTGTGAATGCCAAGCACTTAGCGTTTGTCAGTTTCTGTCGTTACTTGTCAATAATGTGCACTTCATCCTTTAACGCGTCTTTACCCAGGCAGAGGATTCTGGACTACATCGCATGCTTAGATATGCGTACTGCCGCTGATTCCTCTAAGTTCTTCACGTATGATCACCGAGTATCAAGAAATCAACGACACGGCATAGAGTGTTAACTGAGTTGCAACGAGCAAATCTATTACATAACTTGTTTGACGTTGAACCAAACTCTCTTAGAAGTACGTGCTTTGTCAATCCGAAAGCAGTTTCACGCACTGACACAACGTGTTTGCTTGGCGTATGTTAAGGTTTCTAACTTGTTTTCCTGTCAAACTTGATAGACTTACTTCATCTACGGCGTTGTGTACAAAACAATGGTTATATATAATATATATATGATGACTTTTCCTCACCTTGTATATGCATGCATACCAGAGAACTATATTTTAGTCTCAGTTACTAGGTGGATCTAATGAGACACCTCAAAAATGACTAGTACACATTTGGAGTTGACTGCTTGCCAAGATCCAGATATTGTTAGTAGAGAGAAATATCTAGCCTTTGATTCATGGTCATATTCTTTTCTATTTTATTATTAAGGAACAATACTATCGCCTTAACTGAGGCCGCGCATGCGTCTCTAGTTTTGGATAACTCCAACAAGGCTACATGTCCGGCTTGCAAAGGTGTCTTCACGAGGAGGGGTCTTGCCAGACATATATCGGCCAGACATGCTGACGCCGTCAACGGGCCGTCCACATCCCATCGGGCTCTGACGGAAGAAATTTATATTGACACTCTACTCGTCGATATTCAGGCAAACATGCGCCAAGCCAAACTGCTACGCATTTTACCCAAATCGGTGAGGCCTAGTGTTGCGGAGGACTTACCGAAGTTTTCTCAAACGTTGCCAAGGACAACGAGTTCTACTTCTTCTCCTTCGCTCCGGTCGTGCTGCGGCTACCTCGATTTGACAAGGACGCTCGGTCCCTGTCTGTTTTAATCAGGAAGAACTTACGCGAATTTTCAGCGGGTAAAAGGCTTAAGGACATAGTGCACAAGGGATCAGCATCTAAGGCCTATCTCGAGGACGACCTCTCCAGACAGGTGAAGGTCAAGCTGTCGGAAGGAGATATCTCCGGTGCAGCTAGACTGGTGAGCTCCGAAGATACTCTAGCGCCAATGAACGAAAATACGGAAGCACTCCGCTTCAAACACCCACATGCTCCTCGGAACTAACCATGCCCACGCCCCCGGCGGTCACACTGCCATCTTCAACCTTGCGCGACGAGATACTGAACGCTAGAAAAACCTTCAGTCGGAGTTCAGCTGCCGGTCTGAATTTTATAAGACCCCGCCTACTACAAGACCTGTTGTCTGGTGCACTGGGCAATATGGCTGAGCGACTAGCTGACGCCATTGCCAAAGTATTCGATGTACTAAGGTGGGGTTCGCCCCTATCCTGTTTTATGCCACTTATCTTCGGAGCAAGGATGTTTGCACTAAAGACGAAAGATGGATCATTACGCCCGATCGCCTGTTTCTCAGTCGTTCGCCGATTGGCGGCCAAAATCGGCTGTGTTTCCTGACGGTCTTGCTCTAACCCCCTTTGAGCGTGGCCGCATGCTTGTTTGGGACGCAAGTGTACTTTTAAAACAATGGGAAGCCCAGGACCGCTTACACTGATATTGATTCAGCGCGTGGACAGAAGCCGTAGCCTTTCCACGGGAGACTCGAGAGCATCGGAGTTTTTTGCGTCAGAGACTGTCTCTCGACATTCAACAAGGAAACGCAGCATCTGTTCGGATCACATTGTCGAACTGGGCTAATCCTGGGTTAGAGAACCCGTGACTACACGTTCACGCGGAGACAATTGTTCACTCCAAAGTGCTAACATGAAAAGTTATATAACTAGACCAATACAAATAATACTATCGCCTATTTTGTTAATATCCGTGCTTCGGTCGACCAACATGTCCGTGTTGGTTGCAAAACTCAGTTTCATGCGCCATTGCATTTAATCATATATTTGTGATTTAATTGCCAAGTTTATCGGGCTATGCCCGTTGCACACATGATTTGTCCCTAGAACCCTGTCTTCGTTTGTTTTTGGGGGAGGGAAAAACTCTGTTTACTCGTATAGCTTTTTTGGTTTTTACAGGGGGACAGGAGAAAAATGCACAATGCACACTCTTTGCTCTGGGTAATGTGAGAGAACGCGTATAGCCTTCGAGAACAAATTTTGACCATTAGTCGGTTCGCAAAGCACGACGCGCCGCTGCAATGCTCTCGCCCTGAGAACTGCTGACATAAACGAGTGACATGTGTTAATAGGTATACGTGTGAAGCAAATAATAAATCAGCTGCTGTTTATCGTAGTGCCAAGAGATGATAATATGTTGATAATCGTTGGTGTTTGGTATTACGTCAAGGTAGTTAGTATATCAAGGGGCAAGAAAAATATAGAAAGAGAGTACTAGCTTGGATTTGTGTTGAGCACGGACTGCACTCACTGCCTTGCGTTGACTGGTTGGCGTATGGTGTCGACTGGGTGGCGTCATTGTACGTTGGTTCGACGTATGCCGCATGCCGCCCATAAGGCGACAGACAGGTGAGTTGATTTTTCAATGGTTGTTGGATTCGATGCATGATGTGGGCACGAACAAAGACGAGCAAAGTGACACGGTGCAGAAAGTGACACTTCTTACTATCATCACTACCACCAGCTGCGTGTGCTCACATAACAAGAATGTAGTGTGTCGAAAAGTAAAGGAAACTGCTGCTGGTGTTGTTGTTTTTGCGGGGTTTCATTCTGTACACAACGTTGTGCTGAAGCCTGCTCAATTTGAGCGCGCAATTCGGGTTGGCGCGCTCCCGTTGGCATCCACCTTGGCAGATGTGAGAAACGGCGCAGTCAATCAGCAGCTGTAGCAGCAGCAGAGTTATACAGAGGCCAGTTCAGAGGCCAGTTCTGTACTGTCTGACCACGGCGGTGCGTCGTGAGGCAAGAATGTTAGCAAATCAGGCCGTGCATACATGCATGCAATTCCCACTCCTTCAAAAGCTTCCATCTTCCGCTGCAAGAAAGAATGACGTGCGAGAGCGGGTGGAGAATGGGAGGACGAAAACTAAATGTACGTAGTGATACTAGTAGTTGTAATAGTCGCTCGGCCTCGGAGTTTATTTGAGTGTCGGCTGGCCCTCCTTCTTCGCTTTCGCTTGCAAAGAGCAAAAAAGACAAGCAAAGCATGCGCAAATGAGAGGCATTGAACAAATAAAAGATACATTTCTCAAGGGGGAGGGGGGGGGGAGAGAGACGATAGGGATATGGGGAGAGAGAAAGTGAGGAGTCGCGTCTTGGGCGGCAGCGAAAAAAGGGACTTCTGGGCGCGTCGTTGAACGATCCGTCTTGAAAGATACATTGCCCACATTCGTTTTGAGAATTTCGAATTGGGCGGCCAAGTTGCTTATCGCCGATCAGAGGGCAGTGGTTGGAGGGGAGCTTAAATACAGCCAGCCAGCCAGTTTGCCTGCCTGTTGGGCGGCCCGACCCACCCATCCGCTCTGTCCCATCGACAGTTTTGCCCGTCTTCAGTCTCGCTTGCTTACGCTCATATTCGGACACTGACACAGACACAGACAGACATACACATACATTCGCTCGTAGCTTACGTACACGGGTACGTATGCGGTGCGCAGGAGTAGTAGCAACAGCCAGGGGCTTCCGATGGGGCGATGGGGTTCGAAGAGACAGTCGCACCGTCTGCTGGGGCCGCCACCGCAGCTGCTGCTGCTTCTTCTGCGATTGCTATTGCTATTCATCGGAGCTATTATAAACTCCACGACTTCCTGGTCCGCCCTGGCCTGGTCCTCGAGGCCTTATCAGGGCGGTGGTGGAGGCGACACCGGCCCCGGCCCCGGCAGCGTCGAGTAGAAGGAGAAGAAGAAAAGGACAAGGAGTACCTCGACAACGAGGACGACGATGATGGCGATGATGACAATGATGATGACGGTGGGTGGCAGCAGGGGCGGTAGTGAGAAAGAGGGCGGCCAGAATACGAGAGCTCGCCACAAGCACGACACCCCCGCGCGCGTCGGCGACAAATGGCCAAACGAAACAACCCAGGCAGAGAAAGAAACGCGCTGGTGGAAAACAGGAGAACAGCAGGCCAGAGCGCAGTGAGTGGCGAGCAAGTGGCTGATGCGAGCGCCATGATGCGAAAGGGCTGGACCAGCGTCGTCGTCGTCGTCCTTTATGGCGCGCGCCAATGGCCCCGGCTCGGTGTTGTCATCGGTGCCCTCGCACCCCGTCCCCCCTCGTTTCTTCTCATGTGTATCTGCCTTCGTTTGTGTTCAGTCTCTGTTTCGAGATTTCGTCTGATTTTTCTTGGTTTGTCGTTTTCATGTTACATAGAAAGAGAGAGGTAGAAAAAGAATCAGTGAGAGAGAGAGAAAGAGAGACCAAGGAGGTGAAAAGAGAGAGGGCAAGACGCACCTCAGCATAAGATATCAAGTTCATTTTGTGCATACACACACAGCCGTTTAGTATCCGCGTAGCTGCTGATTAAGATGCGAGCCGCTTACAATGTTCTACAGTGTATAAGGTATACCTAGTACTATCACGATGTGTACACGGTGTGTTCAAAACGTATCGCGACTTTTGAATTTTCGCGGGTTACGTATATTCGAATTTCGATTTTTTGTGGCGTTATGTTGGTACTCATGTCTCTCACTTATGCCGACAAGCTCGGCCATTTTGAATGTTCACTTAATTGTTGACAGCTGCTTTGCTTGCACGTGTTTTGGATCGTCTTCGATTTTTACCTATTCAAAAAAATGGATCAAAGAACCTGTATCAAATTTTGTGTGAAAAACGAAATTAAGTGCGCGGATGCATTCCGAATGTTGACTGTGGCATACGGAGAAGCTACCTTGGACCGAAGCAACGTTTATCGGTGGTACAAAATGTTCTCAGAAGGCCGAGAAGATGTGAACGACGAAGAGCGTGCCGGACGCCCGAGCACTTCAACAACAGACGAAAAAATTAATGAAGTGGAGAAAATGGTATTGGCCAATCGTCGAATCACCGTTAGAGAAGTTGCTGAGGACCTAAACATATCGATTGGCTCGTGCCATTCGATTTTTATCAATGATTTGGGCATGAGACGGGTCGCCGCGAAATTCGTACCAAAATTGCTCAATTGCGACCAAAAACAGCATCGCATGAACATTGCTAATGAGATGTTGGACTCTGTCCGCGACGACCCAAATTTGCTCCAGAGGGTCATAACTGGTGACGAATCGTGGGTTTATGGTAATGACGTGGAAACCAAAGCTCAATCATCTCAATGGAAGCTGCCGCACGAACCAAGACCGAAAAAAGCGCGCCAAGTTCGGTCGAATGTGAAAGTTTTGCTGACAGTTTTCTTCGATTGCAGGGGCGTGGTGCATCATGAGTTCTTGCCACAGGGTAGAACGGTCAATAAGGAATATTACCTGCAAGTTATGCGCAATTTGCGCGAAGCAATCCGCCAGAAACGCCCGGATTTGTGGAAGAACAAAAATTGGCTTTTGCACCACGATAACGCCCCTGCTCACACATCGTTGCTTGTGCGCGAGTTTTTGGCCAAAAACAACACACTAATGATGCCGCAGCCACCGTATTCCCCAGATCTGGCCCCCTGTGACTTTTTCTTGTTCCCTAAACTGAAGAGGCCCATGAAAGGACGACGTTACGCTACGCTTGACGAGATAAAGACGGCATCGAAGGAGGAGCTGAACAAGATAAAAAAAAATGGTTTTTTGAAGTGCTTCGAAGATTGGAAAAACCGTTGGCACAAGTGTATAATATCTCATGGGGATTACTTTGAAGGGGACAAAATAGATATTCATGAATAAATGAATCATTTTTGAAAAAACACAAAAGTCGCGATACGTTTTGAACACCATGTATATACATTCACCTTACCCGAGGGAAAAGTCACAGGTGCAACCCTTTCTTTGAAGTCATCCTTTAAGCATGAAGATTTTGTTTACAGCAATAGCAGGATGAACGAAAAGTACACATAGTTGAATTTTGCTCACAATATATATATATATATATATATATATATATATATGTGTGAATCTTGTGAGCATATATACGCAACGTTGTCGTGATCAGACATAATTAGTGCGTGCGACTCCTAATGTGTCATTTGGCCCGAAAAGAGCGACCAAATTTTCGATCACATCGCATATGCTACGAAGGTATAGGAAAAATGTTAAAAGTTGGTGGTATGTTTATCTTATGAGCTACATTGTTTGTTTCGATCTCAATATACATCGCACCAATGTACGGCTCCACAGTTGAAAAAACTGTTTATTTTTATCCATCCAATTTAAAATATGCAAAGATACTATATTTTTTTAACGTCGAACTTTGCACTTCAAAATGAGCATAAGAGGACATCGCCCCTTCTTAATTCGAAATGTTGGGCATATTGTTAAATATTAGGTAAATTAATAAAGCAAAATAAGGCTACCTCAGCATTAAAGTAGATGCATCATTATATACAGGACGGACATCATACCGACGACTATACATACCTGTATATATTTATATACTCGACAATACTGCGTCGAGACCGGTCCACAATAGCTACCATTGAGTGGCGACTGCTTCCCGTCTGCGTGTCGTTCGATGTGCCCAAAGGGTGCGATACGTGAGTGGGTATCTGCACGTATCGTAAATCAATGGTTATTGCCGTGTTTGGGTCCATACGCACAAGAGCTGTTGTACCGGCACGTCAAAGATGTGTGATCCGTTTATAACTGCCGCCAGGTATTAGCCATGTTTATGTGCTGCTGTATAGGATTTACTTGTGATGATCTCTCCAACGG
Source organism: Dermanyssus gallinae (assembly GCA_003439945.1). Taxonomy (NCBI): domain Eukaryota; kingdom Metazoa; phylum Arthropoda; class Arachnida; order Mesostigmata; family Dermanyssidae; genus Dermanyssus; species Dermanyssus gallinae. The sequence goes on along the minus strand of QVRM01005800.1, from coordinate 22,037 downwards.
TTGGTGCCACTAAATTGGAGTTTGCTTCCAGGCAGAATGCGTATTTGGTCGCTTTTTGTGAGCATTTCCTGTAACATGATAAACAGTTCTATGCCACGGCTATAGTAACATGAGCCATATAGTTGCTAAAAATAGATACATCTCTTAATTGTATGCATGCACTAAGTTCGGATACTTGCACTGTTTTTTAATTACTTAATTAATTTGGTGATCCCAGTTAATTTCATATAGTAATGTAGAGTAAAAGCAAATTATAAAGTTATCTAACATTAAACTAGACACATATTTGATACAGATTTTCGCAAATTCTTTTTTCAAAGACTGTTGCCTTTACTATCAAACACGTTAGTCTCTCTCTCGGTCGCAGATTTTGAAAACCGACGCCCAGTGAGCCTTATCAATATAACAAAAATTAGTATGGTCACTGTCATTTCTAAAAACACTGTTTTAAACACCGTGTGTAGACATTATACACGCATTTATAAGCGACAAGGTTCGCCCTGTCACTACTCCTACTGTCTGGGCCACTCGTGACCAGTATTTGCATAGCGGGGGCATTCGGAAGGAAAAGACTCATGCCTTCAATACGCCAGGAAGGTGGATTTTGGCCCTCTAAAACCCCCTATATATATATATATATATATATATATATATATATATATATATATTCCGTAAACAGTTCCATGCCGTCATGTTACTATAGGGAGTTTACACATCTGACTAACTCTCTATTGGCGCGTAAAGGTGCCCACAGCATTTGCGCCTGCTTCATTAAATCACTCATTCAACTTCCAGAATCATATACAACTGCTTATTATCTTTAAATACGTACTGAAAAGTGTGTCGGTAAGCCCTTAGACACATTCGCTAACGGTTGCAGAGATTCTGTTGCACGCGTTCAAATATAGCAGGCATTATACGAACGGCTTCAGCAGCTTTGAATACTCTTGTGACCAGATCACCACGCGAGTGCACGAAATCGCATTGATGGGATTCTTTAGGTACCCTAATGGAAAAAAAAATCGAGACTTATTACGTCAAGCAATCGCGGAGACCAAGCGATCCCGTACGGCCGCGGCATTGTGTGCTGGCGCTCCATCATGCTGAGACCACATCCTCGAGCGAATATGTTTTTGAACACCTTCCAACAGTTATGTTAATGTATCGCTCAGAAATGTCCGGTGTGCTTCTCCACTTAGCCTCCACTCAGGAAGTGTCTATGGTTAAAGGTTATTCACTAGCTGTTTATCATGCCAACCCATATATTACGGAACCGTAATCATCAATAAATCTTCCTCCAATACCTACTGAATAAGTGCTTTCCATTGGGACAATCCTTGAATTATCGACCCTTTCTTACAATTATTCCTAAAGCTAGGGTTTCCGACCCTAATGTCTAATTCACTTATCCCTCCAAAATTTCGCAATATTTTACAATATGTTCAATTGATTCCATTGATACAATATGTTCAATTGATTCATTCCGTAACCCTCAACACAACATTCTATACCATCTCTCTCCATAGATTTAGCTCTCTGTACCTTTGTATGTAACAGCCTTGCCCTGGCGTCTGCTACCTGTCCACTTTCTCTTGCCTATATATATATATATATATATATATATATATATATATGCATATAGGGGTCATTTGAGGGGTCATGAGCGAGTATTCCGTCGACCGGGCGCACCGGGTCTAAAGCCCGACCTCGTCATAACAACACCAACCAAGATCTGGGTTTTAGATGCCGAGGTTTGCGGCCCGAACAGGAACCTCGCAAAAGCGCGGCAGGACAAGATCACTAAATATGACGTCGAGTTCCTAAGGGCGGCGCTCCTCGACCCGCAAAAATCTCGCAGATTCGGATTCATCACTATCTCTATGAGTGGTGTATGGGACTCTGAATCTGCGAGTACGCTCTTGGGGCTCGGCGTCACGAAGAGGAATCTTATGGATTTTACCGTTTTAACGTTGCAAGGAACCTTGAAGATATACCGCTCGCACCGGGTCCATAAGAGCGGGGGCTACCATCAAGCAAGGACACGGACAGCTGATTCTTAACCTCACGAGACACCTTTTTACCACAATTTTTATTAAGGCGAGCACTGCCGAGTCTGCAAACGTATTGTAAATAATTAATAAATCATCACAATATTTTATATATATATAACGTATTGTAAATGATTAATAAATCATCACAATATTTTATATATATATATATATATATATATATATATACGTACTTGCGTAACGATACGTATATATACAAATGTGTCCAAATAAGGCAGGCATATCTTGCTTTCTCTCCGCCCTTCTGAGCGAACGAATTCGATTGGTGATGGAATGATAATGGCGTTAGCTATCAGCAGCTTCATCTGGTGCTTTGCCTTTCTGTGCTCGTCACTATGTAGATCTGTTCATTTAGTCGTTCTCTCTGTGACGGCTTTGGCGACTGGTGAACATTTTCCTATGGAGCTGTGTAGTATAGAGTGCATCGTGCTCACTTCTCTCCAATTTTTTCTCTCTCTCTCTCCCGCCCTCTCACACACTGACTCTTTTTCACTTGCTCAGTTGTTCTCTCGTCTATTTGATTCACGATGACGACAACTCTGTCAGTTGTTACAGTCGCTGTTTGTGTTGTCGCTACCTACCGCTACAAGTATGTTTCCCCTGCTAGACGAACCACGACGACAGCAATGCATGGATGTAATCGTATATCCAAGACACTGCCAACTCTCGGCCACACGGCTGGCCTACCTAACATAACAACAACAATGACAACAACAACAACGACGACAGCAACAGCACTAACAACAACAACACAACAATAACAACAACAACAACAACAACAACAATAACAACACAACAACAACAACAACAACAACAACAACAACAATAACAACAACAATGTCGCCGACGACGACAATAACAACAACACTAAAAACAACAACGTACTCGACATCACGCCTATTTTGCCTGCACGAGGGAAATTCGAGGGAAAAGTGCGATTATAGTAGTAACAGTAACCATAGTAGCAATAATAGGGAAAGCGAAATCAGGGCGAGAGCGAAAGGGAGAGAGAGCGAGAGAGAAGCCGGCCACTACGAGGCAAGATGAAGTTATTCCTTTTCCTCTTGCCTGCAACAGTGCAGAGACAGCGTACTGTATCGGGCGACACTGCTTTTGTCTGTCTACAGACAGACATACACGCTGTGTACAGACAGGGTCGTCGTGTTCGTTCGTTTGTATGTATAAATGTCAGCATGTATGGAGGTGCGTTGCGTACGTTCGTATATACGAACGAACGAATGCACCTACGAATCTGTATTTGAACGAGCGATACTACTTCGTATGTGACTACGTCGGGGGTTATCGGCCGGTCAGATGAGAGAGATGACAACGACGACGACGACTACGACGAAAGCGATCATGACGGCAGTGGGGGCAAACCGTTGACAACGGCATTTCACGTCTTACGCGTGCACATTTCATGACGATCTGACGTGCCTCGTTGTTGTTGTCCGAAGGCAAAAAGCAACATTTTGACATGCTGGTTGTGGTTGTTTTGTTTGTTGTGTTGTTGTTACTGTTGTTGTTGTTGCTGTTGCTCTCGTCGCCATTGTTATGGGCATGAGCCTTCCTTGGCATCGTCGGGTGTCGCCGAGGATCGTTTGGTTTCATGGTTCATTCGACGACGACGACGACAACGCAAGTTTCGTCATCAGGATTGTCGCATACTGTCAGTCGCGAGCAGAAGACGAGACCTCTATTGCGGGCCCTAGTTCCCCCTTGCGGGCTGGGCTGGGCTGGCTGCTCCCATCATCGACATCGGCGACATCGAGTTGGGGTAACGACAGCGCCATGCGAGCCCCCGCACTCTCCTTCGACCATCTTTGCTCATGAGGAGTCAGTCGGGTGATTCGGGGGTGAGTGAGTACATGAGGACGGCTTCCAATCATACATCGGCGCTCGATGCCGACCGGGGAAATTGCATATACGGGTTGCTGGTTGACTGGCTGGCTGGCTGGATGTTCGCTAGTGTCGCATTGCCTCCAGTCGATTTCCTCCAGTCTACCGCGACAGCGAGAAGGAAAGCGAGAAGAGCGAACAACAATAACAACGGGGGGGGGGGGGGGGTGATGCACTCGAATAGAATACGTCGTTGCAGCGCCAAGTCAACGCTTCTGTTTAGCAGGTCATCGCTGTCGTCGTATTTGTCGTCGGCGCTGAGACACAATGCGGAGCAAAAGGGCTTTCGTCTTGGCGTAGGCTGACTACCAACGGCGCCGATTTTCCCTCGAATTATGTACGATTCCTTGTTTCCGGTGCCTGCTTTTCTTCCATATATATATATATATATATATATATATATATAGATTCAAACAAGTGATAGTGTTAAAGCTGCGTATAAAATAATACTAGGCTGGAAGCACCATGTGTGCGACTGAATTGCGACTAGAATCGCAACGATACAAAAGCTGAGCCTGTCCCCAAATATTAGACAAACAGCATGAACTGTTCACCATAGGCCGCCTGAATTCGGTCCCTCTTAACCTTAACTTTCAACGAGAGCGGCCTAGTTCTAGAATCGACTGTACGCCTCACTATGACCTTTCTGCTGCTAGGATTGTCTTTCCGCCAGCACCCGTCATACATAGCATTATGATTGCCAGGCTCCGTGAGTGGCCGAGCACACGATAAGTAATGATACGCTACGCTGTCAGAATTGTGTTGACAGTCACCCGATTACCGCTCTATTGGACCAGCACAGTAGCTGCGCGGTGTCCTTCGAGTGTCCCTTGAAATGTGTTGGAAAATGTTCGTCGACACCACCAGAGAACGTGCGTGCAAAGTTCGCCTTATTTCAGGCCGTCCGGAGTTGGCCTACAATGAAAAACGAAAATTACTATGCTTCTAGTAACTAAATGGCCTAAACAACCAGACTGCGTATATGCTCATGGTATCGTCGCCTATCTACCACACTGTATCAGTGTCTCAGGGTCGTCGCAGTTCTAATGCGGTACATACTCGTACACGATTGAAGTCCGTCACTACGCGATTTTAGTGTCTGAGGGCGTCGTTAGCCACGCGTGCGGCTTCACCTGGCCTTCTCGCCCTGCCGATGATGCCAGATTGTCCAACAAGTGTGGGCGGCTTACGTCGTTTAGTCGCACCTCACCTCAAATGGCTGATAGACCACTGCAGCGCAATGCTTACATCAAAGCGTAATTATACTAGTCTAGGATACGCTATGCTGGCTGGTCAAACGCGTTTGAACAGTCCAGGCAGATAGATCTCATGGCGGCTAGCAAAGAACATTTACATCTGGCTGGCCTTCAATTTGACGTGAGTCATCACGGACGTGTACAATGGGGTCTGTCTGTCTCTCTAGGCCGCTTTGTGCCTTGTGTTTTTCTGGCTGGCCTGCTGCTGCTGCTGCTACCGTTTTCGTCGTCGTCGTCGTCGTCGTCGTCAGGGATCAAGCGCGGAGTTCTGGCCATCGACGGGTCGCGAGTCTTCCAATCGATTTTCACCACCACCACCACCACAGTCGAAACCAATGCTGGTTGTTGCTCCCAATAGCTTCCAGTCCTTATCGGCTATCGGCTCGTGTTTATTCGCGCGCGCGATTTTTTTTTTTGTCTGCTCTCTGACACGATTGACTCTAATATTTGTGCCCCTTGCGCCTTGCCGCTTTTCTGCCTTCCGCCTCGTTCTACAAGTACATTCAGCCAGCCATATCATACTAACTAACGTTTGCTATTTGCGCTTCTTAGCGCTATAGTCGCTTTTAGTATAGGATCTCTCATTGCTTCCACTTCCTTCCGGAGGGCTGTTCCTCCAGTCAGACTCGAGTTTCTGGCGGCGTCTGACTGAGGAGCTTCTTTAATCCCACCACATATGTACTCGTATATATATATATATATAGGAGGTGGAAATATGATTGGGCTCAAGTGTTCCCTCATTATTTGGTTCGTCCAGCGTATTTTTTTGTATAATTCTCCATTCTGCGTTAGGCAATGCTTGTCTATTTTTACTAAGTGTCTGTGGTTGTCGTATTCTAATTGAAAAAGTTACTGGTAACGGCGAATTATTTTGCTACGTTGTCGATAGCCAGCGATTTGGCGGCTCTCTTTGATTTGCTTGCGCCATTTTCAAACCTAGTCAAAGCCAGGTCAGACACTATCGCGGAACGTCTATGGCCCGAGAGCATCGGCACCGCCTGATAGTTTGTCTGAAGGCTATAGAAGAATTATTAGAATTAGCGCTGGAAAAAGAGGAAACAGCGGAGGATACGTGCTCGTGCGATTTATGGAAGGGCTCGTCAGTTTGAACCGGTTTTCTCTGCATGTCATAATGCAATCACCACCCAGACCCCTAAATCACTCAGCAGAGGATCTGTTCAGAGACTCGAGAGAATTTCAGCTACAGGTACCTTGGCAGACAACTATTGATAGTCTAGACAGGCTTCCGTCAGCAGATTTGCAGCAAGATTGCTTAGATAAAAGTCAAATGGTAAAGTCTGACACTCGATGTCTTTGCTAAACAAGTTGCTGTCGTGCGATATCCTCAGTAGATCGCGGGGCAGTGCTAACTTTTCAGTTGCAACGTGCCGTAAGGAAGTCACATTTAGTTGTTTCTCGTATCAGTAAGTAGTATAAAGATATATATATTTTCGCCTTTTGATTGGTTGTATGCATTGAAGCAAATTCCCTTAAGTTATTGCATCTTGCTTGTTTTCGGCCCTACTATAAAGTGTGACACAGTACGGCAAACCTATACTGTGACACATTTTGTGCGCAAAAACAACATTGTAGATGCAACGGTATGTGAGCATACGTTTCTGCTATTTAAGCTGGTTATTGCGATAAGAATATATACATTTCGCTCTCTCTCTATATATATACATTTCTCTCTCTCTCTCGCATGGGAGTTAAGTGAACATTTTTCTAAACTGTGATTATAGGATGGCTGTCCGACATAAGTTTACAAAACGCACGATTGTAAAGGAACGCATCACTCAATTGAGAAACCAATACCGGCGCATTCCGGAGAAAGTTCTCTATCTGAAATATGATTGGACTTAAGTAGAGCGAAAACTCTATATACAATATTATAATTTTGCGAACTCTTCTTAATATATCACAATAGTTCCTGCTGCAGCTAAGGCCAAGAATATTTCACACAATGTAGAATTTTCTCCGGAATGCGCCGGTAAGTTTGGTTTTTCAATTCAGTAATGCGTCCTGCCTTTCAACAATAATTCAGTAACAATCTTGCCTTTAATGAGCTTATATCGGACAGCCACCCTGTAACCATAAACCATAGATAATTTCTCACCGAGCTTGATCACACCCCAGAGTTTTCGACGAGATTATCCGGATATATATAAATATATATATCTAGCTGATGTCGATCCAGCCTTCTTTATGACGCCTGCCCTCACCTCGGACACGTGCAAGGATCCCAATATGGCAAATCGTCATCTTACCTTTCGATTCGCTATGCATGGTTTTCACCATAAAATTTGTGTTCGACCTGGCCACCATGAAGCTGACGAATCATGTACTTGTCAACGTTGCGGCCATCAGTGCACAACATATCATTTACTTGAATGCTCCAATCCGGTTTCTGAAAACCGTCTAATGTAGCAAAATATAATACCTACTATTTGGTCAATAAACTTGAAACTTGTTATATATATATATATATATATATATATATATATATATATATATATATATATATGAGCTCGTATTTTCTTACAAAGGGCACCCTTACTGAAGCTGGGCAATCTTTTGTTGCACGTTCTTACTCGTCTGTTCCAGCTAGACTGAAATTGTAGGCAACAGCAGACATGGATTACGATCACAACAGCGACAGCAAGTACACACATGTCTGATTACGCCGTTCAAGCAGCGCCTATGCCCGGCGTCACCGCCCCGTTTTTCCGCAATTGTGATCGCCATGCTTCATCTAGACGGCTAGAATAGGTTGTTGGAGAGCCTGTACGAGCCGAATACGGCTAACACTAGTATTATTACTACAACTACTGTTCATCCTGCTGCTACTGTTGCTGCTGCTGCTACTGCTTCTACTTGTCTAGGTTTTGTGTCCGCTGCCGTTGTAATGATGCCAATTGGCACCCAGAGACGTTCGACTCTGTTCGGCACCTCGGACAGGCGCCGGTTATGCAGGGCGTGTGGCCATGTGGCCGCTGAAGTCTCCATTGGGGGTCGCTATGAAACTGTTTAGTGTCACTACAACAATACTACGACTTCTCGGCACTTGTTGTTCTGCTAGCTATGGCTATATAAGCTTTCGCCGCCGACGAAAGCGAAGCACAAGGACGAGAGGCTACTACGAGAGGCCAAAAAAAAGCTCCTCTTGACGGCGACAATCTTTACGCATACACGTATAGCGTATACGTGTACGTATATCGAAGCCGGGGACGGGGACAAACAAATCGAAGCCAGTCTTTACGGCCGACTGCAGCTTCGACGTGCGGTGACCGATTGCTGCCAATATAAACGTCGAGCGGAGCGTATTACTTGTGTAGGTTGGTGAAGACGGACGGACGTAGATAGACGTATATACATATACATATATATATACATGCATATATATATATATAAATACACACACACAGCCTTATCAGCTCATGTTTGTCCATAGCTGTCAAAGTGTTTGTGCTTGCGTTGTACACTGCCACTGGCGAGATGTTGTTGTTGTCGTTGTTGTGTCTGCTACTGCTGTTGTTGCTACTGTAACTGTTATTTGTCTGTTTGTGTATCACGGCGTGCCTATCATGGTTTGTTAGTGGCGATAATGCAGCCGGTAGCTATGCTCGTTGACAAATTGGTCGGACAGTAGCGTAGTAGATAGTGCTCTTGTTAGGGCGGCGGTGGCGGTGGCGGCGGCTAAGCAGAGGGGCAGTGTTGGGCCGCCAACGACGACGACGACTGGGGCGACTGGGTTGACAGCAGGGGCGTTGCTAGAAGACGGTAAACGCCGCACCACCACAACCACCACCACCACCACCCAAGCAACCACTCCGACTACCACTATACTACCAGCACTCGTTCGAGTGGAATGGAAGCGATATGAAGGACAAGTGCCGGTCCTGCCGGGCTGCTGGCCTGCCGTCGTCAACGATGGTCGCCCCTCATAAAACGACAAGAAAAACAGAGATCGACACCCCCCGCCAGAGCCCGTCAATGAATAGCTCTTATTGCCGGTGCTGCTGCTGCTGCTGCTGCTGGTGACCGCTCGTTCACTTACCTGCCAACGTTCTCCACCTTAACCTCGGATCGCAACCCTGACCCCCTCTTCTCTTTCTTTCTCTCTCTTTATCTGGGGTGCTCCCCTCTCTTTATCTGGTTCTCCCCTCTCGTTCACTAGTGGCCAGCTCACCTGCAGTAGAAGCCTGTTCGTCTGCGTTGTTAGGCTAAGTGCGCGGCCATGCTTCCACTTCCATATACCAACAGTGGCAACAGTAGTAACTTCTTTGAGTACCACAACAACAACAACAACAATAATAACAATGTTGTAAAAGGTTTCGTTTGCGTGAAAGCTGTATATATATATATATATATATATATATATATATATATATATATATATATATATATCCTTAAAAGAAGGCGACAGTCCTGTGCTGTCTACTTACAAGAAGGACAATTTAATATATTGAAATAATATTTGTTTGTTTTACGCTATATGTATAGTCGTGCGAAATCTGGTGTGCATCCTGATTGTACGTACGTGGATATTCTTATGACTGCCAAAATGCGAATAAGATATATATATATATATATTTTTTATAGATATAGATATATATATATATATATATATATAGATATATATATATATATATATATATATATAGATATTATATATATATATATATATATATATAATATATATATGTACATATATATATATATATATATGTATATACATATATATATATATACTATATATATATATATATATATATTTATATATATTTATACACATATGTACATATATATACAGGGCAACCGGATTATAACTAAGCGATTTCAAGGGTATGGTCAAGCTCGGTGAAAAAATCATTTTTGCCATTGGAAAGGGAAGCGGAAATGTTTCCTATACACGCGAGATCATTTTTTCATGAATTTCTCTAAGTTGTGATTTAAGGGGTGGCTTTCTCGACATAAGTCTATAAAAAGCACGATTGCGAGAGAACGCAATACTCAATTGAAAAACCGAGCATGCCGACGCTTTGGGAAAACATTCTGAGTTAAACGTTATTGTGAAGTTAAGAAGAGTTCGCACAATTATAACTCTACTCTTGTATGCTCGGACTTTTACGCCCAGGTGTTCGGAATTTTATTATTACGCGTGCACAATCAATACGTTTAGATGAATGTACATCTTAATTATATTATTTTGATACTAAATTTGTAGAGCTCATCTCTGTACTTGCAAAGTAATTCAAATCTCCCAATGGCCATATTGGATGTGAGTGCACACATGCAGGTACAATGTTCGCCTTATTTGTCAATCAAGTCACTCGTAAAACCTAGAAGTAGTAGACTCGTAGAAGCTTAGGAAAATATTTATTTTAGCTTCTTGCTCAGACAGAAGCTCGTCAACCAATGAGCACAACAGGTAGCGATGACAAATCTCTCGTTGTGTGCGTCTTAAGATGTCAAGCGTCTCCCGTATGGTTCCAGCAGCAGCAACTATTCTGGCGATCGGATCGTTGCTGCTGACAAGTTTGAGGAGGGCTCTCCTCAAACGCACGAGTGAGGCCACCACGGTCTAGCAGACCCTAATCAACAATGTGTTTCTCCGTAATTGGGCTTCTCACTGTCCGCGGTCGTTCGGCGTCGTAGTCGTAGACGATCATGAAATGAACCAGTTTTGTGGAGCAAGCGATGTAGTCGCGGAAACATTAGAAGGCTCAACGGGAGTTGCATCAACTAGATTTTTTAGGTAGATCTGAAGGAAAAAGTCGAGACTGAATAGGTCGGGCAATCGCAACGCAGCCAAGCTTGTGACCGTCGTCGATCAACCAACCTATTTAGTCTCGGCCGATCCGGCGATTGGCAAAAGTCACATCCTAGATCATTTCGTACCTAAAGGGCGTTGTGTGCTAGGCCATCAACGTGCTAGAACCACATCGTTAACCGAATATATATCTATACGGGACGTATCCCAAGAAATCCCAACCGCCTGGTAAGGTTGTGCTCAGAAATGTGTGACTAGTTAATCCATGTAGTACTAAGGTCCGATAAGGTAGTTTTGTCTACTATGCCAACCCAGACATTCATGGAGAAGCGACTCTGGTGTGCATGCGGGCGGATCTCAGGCGGGTTTTCTCGGCCCACGAATGAACATTGTGTGCATTGAACACACCTATCCAGTGTGAAAGACGCTTCGTCCGTAAAAAGAACAAGAGCAGGAAAATCTACGTTGGCCGCTGCTTGTTGCGAACACCAGCGACAATAATGAATGCGTGGCTGGTAATCAGAATCCCACAAGCCTTGAACTTGCTGCAACCGGTACTATGTAGCCCTGATTCATTGAAGCAGTTCGTGGACAGTGGTGCGTGCGGCTTAGACCGACAACTCTAGCTCTACCTGCCTAATGCTTGCGGAAGGACGCACGACTACATGTTGAATCAATCAGGTTTTTTGACGTGCCCAACAAGTTGGCAATCTGTTACCTTTCGTTCAATATATACACAATATACAATTGTATGTACAAATAGACAATGTGAACGCGATAAAGTAACAGCATTGAGTATTATTAATACAACACAAGTTTAAAACTTCATAACTAACCTGATATAAGTTCAATACCTATATAGTAAAATAATTAGAAAACAATTCGCTATGAGTCACTTGTTTCTTCGTATTTCAGCTATAAGAGAAGATGTCGTTTAAAAACAGCGGCCCGGCCTGCATTTCGAAGTGCCAATGGCAGCTCGTTCCAGATTGTGGGCACCATGTAGGCCAGAGAATGCCGAAGAAGGGATGAGTCTGAACCCTGGCATCCTGAGTTTGTCCCTGTAGCGCGGCGACCGTACGTGGGGTAAAGGCAAAGTCAAACGCACAATCTGAAGGGATTTCATTGTTTTGAACCTTATAGGCTAGTACCGCTAACGTTAAACGTGTCAGCTGATCAAGCTTGAGAAGCCCGAGCCTGGTGTACCATGGAGTCAGACTCGCGCGACGAGCAAGATCTATTAAGGCTCTAACCGCGTCATTCAGAATACGTGGCGCCCCACAGACGAATTCCGTAAGTTAAAATTGGCTTCATCAGCGCTTTGTAGACATGTATCAGATGATCCCGCAAAGCCTTGGCTCTCCTCAAATGCACGAGTGAGGCCATTACGGTCTAGCAGACCCTGTTCAACAATGGTTCCTTCGAATTTGGGCTTCTCACTGCCCGCGGTCGTCCGGCGTGACGGTAGTGACGGTCATGAAATGAACTAGTTTCGTGGAGCAAAGGATGCAGTCGCGGAAACATTTTCCTGTCAGGTATCCGGCTGTGTGATAAATGCTCTGCGTACAACCGGTGTGCGTTATCATCTGCTTTACCATACATTAAATGCATATCAGCTTTATCGGCATTTGTGAACTGGCCCATGACGACACACGTGGTAGAAACGACTGCACTTTATTGTGGAACATTAATCGAACATAGGCACAAGACTCAATTGCTCCCACCTCTCAGCTCGACGTCTGTAATCACAGCCACGCAAGAGGCCGTTTCATAGAACAACTAAAAGCTGAACGCTTCTTGTTTGCTCTCGCATCATGGCGGCTTTAGTATAAATGGCGCGTTCTTAAATTAAGCTTTCTTAGAATGGCTGACTGACATTCGTTCGGGCAAGAGTTGGACTAAACCAAATATTTTCCTGAGCTTCCTACATGTTTTACGAGTGCCTTGATTGACAAAGAAAGCGAACATGGTAGCTGCATGTATGCACTCACATCCCATATGGCCATCGGAAGTTGTGAGTTACTGCGCAACCACGGACGTCAGTTCTACCAGTTTGGCACTAAAAATGCACTTTATATGTACATTCGTTTGGATGTTTCGGGATGATTCACTTTAGATGTACAATCGCTTGAATGTTTCGAGAACCTGGACGTCAAGGTTCGTACTTGCAAGAGTAGAATTTATGCAGATATGATTCAGACAATGTAAAATTTTCTCCCGAACACGCCGGTATGCTCGGATGCAATTGAGTAATACGTTCTCTCACAATCGTCCGTTTTGTATACTTGTGTCGGGACAGCCACCCCTTAAATCACAACTTAGAAAAGTTCATTAAGAAATCATCTCACTCCATAATTATTTCCATCGGCAAAAATGATTTTCTCACCAAGCTTGACCATACCTCTGAAATGGGCCCGTTGTTATCCGGTCACCCTGTACAGATAAATATATATATATATATATATATATAAAATAATCTGATGTTGGCAGCCGCCAACTCTTCAGACACATACACCTGCAAAGTTTAAATTTAATATACAAATCATGTCATTGTTTTCTGCTACCCGTTGCAGGTTCATAAAGAGTTGTCGAACACTACACCTTTTTTTCTGAATTGAGCGCTCATGGCGAAGACATTCATAGCAGAACGACGATGGCGGAATTAAAATTAAAAATACAGAGATTGGCATTGCAGAGTAGAGGAAAACGCAAGCGTTGTCACTACTACTCATGCCTGAGACGTGCCTGGTGTCATTAATGTCATCGTACGCGGCCCTCTTATATATAGGTGTGTTCGCAAGGTTGTGAGTTCTGCTTTCTCTGAAGGCACATTAATTCCAACAATGTTTCAGAAACATGTAGTATGTTTGTCACTCCAACCTGTACCGGAAGTACAGGGTCTCTTAGAAGTGGAACTTGTTCTTTGAGAAGTCTTGTCTCGAAGTGAGAATGATATTACTAAAATGTACGGCGACTGATGTTGTTGCCCGACATATGAGCACAAAAGGTGCTTTTGCGAGTTCTTTTATACAGAAACTAAGCACACCGTCGTGCTCGTGAATTTTTTTAATTGTATTGTTGAATTATGCTTATTACAATAACAATTATGTTTATTTCACTCAAATTGAGTATATTATACATTTCAAAATGTTTCTTCTTGTAGCTCTATCTTCTTTACGCTTCCGACGAGAGAAGTAGTGCAACGATTTTCGGTCCAGCGCTGTGCATTCCACTGCATGGTACTTGGCACACCTCTGCACGCAGAACAGGCAGGTGCACAACTCGTACTCCTCGTGAAAGGCTGCGTTTGAACATACCAGGTAATGATAACCATGCGCTATGTACCTGGGTAGTCGTGACGATTGTCACATGCAGGACAGACTAAAGGTGCAAGGCATTGAAACGTTCAAACCACCGACCTCCCGTCTGGCCTGTTTGACTTTCGCTTCCTCGGAACAATCTTAAGCATGAAGAGCCTCACTGCTGGGAAAACGGACAGTCTTCGGACATTGTCTACTTCCCCGTAGAGAAGGACAAGTGCCTTCCGTACTGTTCGTGCTTTCTTTAACGATCTCTACAATTCCCTATCTCGCTTTTTAAATATTTCTGGGAGACCCTGTATGTGTGGGCCTATGAGCCAGTTGTTTACCCAGTTGACAGCCCACACATTCACGCAGCTTTACGAAGCCTGATGTCCACTCCGGCGAATCAAATGCGGCCTCTTGCTTTCCCAACAATAGGTATTGTGCTTATTAAACACACCGTCTTGAATAAAGCAAGCTTTATCTGCAAAAAGCACAAGGGCAAGGAACTCCGCTTCTTTTTGTCCAGAGACTAGCTGCGGTACTTGCGGCCGTCAATACGGATGCAAGTAGTCATGCGGCTAGAACCCTGTGGACGGTACTGCGACTTGCAACCATGGCTCGGATCGCTATGGATTTGATTCCAAAATTATCGCCATGAAAGGTGCATTTACCTAAATACGATAGTTTTAAGCGCTGTGCGAATGGTCGCATGCTTAGGATTTTGAGGTATTACGCGTGAAAGCCAATACTAGGGCTTTAATTTTGCGAATTCTCTTCGAAATTACCGTGTTGCGTATTTTAGCCGGCATCGTATGTCTCTCAGTGTAAGCAGAGTTTTTTTTAACACGACGGTATGCTTTATTGCCTATAAGAGAACTTATTGTCCCGCAATCGCAAATGTTGTGCTTCTATGTCAGTAACACCAGTGTCACCAGTGCACGCTGCAAAGCGAATCCTCTTGCATTTAAGTACTCCAGCGCGCTTGTTGCTAAGTTCGTTTACTACAGTTAGCTATCTGAATGAAACAACAAGAAATGTCATTGTTGCCAACAGGCCAGCCAGCAGGAGATATCGGTTGTTGTTGCTGCTGCTGCTGCTGGCGTTGTTGTTAAGCGGCCATGGGGGGATTACAAACAACATTTGTTGCCTGTAATCCCCCCCATCGTCGCTTTGTGTCGCAACGCGAACCTGTTTCTCTGGGTCTCTCCGCCACCATGGAAGATCGCTACAAACAGCTGTCTTACTGTCGCCTTCCTGTTCCGGTCCTTTTTTAGAGTTTAGCCTCAACTTAGCTTGTTGAGTTAAAGAGCTACTTAGTCAGATGCGTCAGACCTAAGAGAAGGCTGAACTCTTCTGATTCTGCGCGCCTCTGTCTGTTTCTGTCTCCGTTATTCATGTATGAGCGTCGTCGGCCAGTTCAAGCTAATCCGCCTGCCAGTCGCCACAGCAGGGTGGCGACATATTTTCTGGCCTTTTCTCTGGTTGCGGTTCCGCGGACGAGCAAAATGCTCGTTTCTTTCCCCGCAGTTGTTGTTGTTATTATTATTGTTGTTGTTGTTGTTGTTGTTGTTGTTGTTGTTGTTGCTGTTGCTGCAGCTGCTGTTGATGTGGTGATCGGTCTCATCATTGTGGTCGTACTCGGCACCAACTAACTAACCGCTAACTAACCAGGCAACCACTGTTACAGGCAGGACTTCTCACAGGCGTGATTGGATGAGGCGCGCTGAGCTGACCGACTTGAGGGCTGTGCAGAACACAAGTCGAGATGACGTGCCGAGACTTGACTTTCACGAGGGCGAGTAGCTGCGGCTTTTTGCTGGAAGCAGCCAAAGCCACTAGCGCTACTATCCTACATCCAACGATCTTGGCGTAGCAGCCTCTGCGTTTTGTTCTATAGCTTGGCTCGCTCTCTCTCTTTCTATCTCTCTCTCTCTCTCTGTATGAGTTGGTGCGTAGTGTCCTCATGTCTACGGCTGTGGGTTACTCCCTCACTGCGTCCCCACCGTCCGGGCGTCCTTGTTGTCCGGCTGCTATGCCTTCAACCTTGGCCCGGTTGGCTACTTCTATCAAAGGGGCTCTGTAGCGGTGGCTTTACAAGAAAACAGATTACAACAATAGTGTCGTTGTTGTCATTGTTATCTACTGTCCCCCTCGAGTGTCGCCTGCAGCTGCTAAGACAACTCGTTTAGCGACTATATATATATATATATATATATATATATATACATATACGCGTGGGTGTAAGCGAGGGGAGACATAAAGGTACGGCAGCAAACTACGGAAACGCACGCACATTCGGAGCCTGCCCGACGATAGAAAGGAACGCTAGGACCAGAAAGAGGCGGAGACAGATGAGCGGGAAAGGCGACCGACAGAGATAAATTAAGACACGCCACAGCATTTGTGTTGCGTGCAAAAGCATGAAAATAATATGAGGATCGTAATCTTTAGGCTTCTTTCCCGCCTACAACCCGCCGTCTTCCCCGTCCCGTCATGGACGTTGAGCACCTCCGTTGTCCACCGGATTGTACCGTCTAAGACGAAACGACTCAGCGCTAGCATCGCCACTAGCTAGCGAAACTGCCTCAGAGATAAGGCTACAAAGGACATTGTCGGTCGACTTTTAACAAGTTTATCTCTTATCCTGGACACTTGCAGACAGACGACTGTTGTTGGACGCGGGGGTCGGGTTAGGCATGGGGCCATGGGAGGAAGTAGGAGTAGCACAGGGCGGTCGCAGTAATAACATGAGCAGTACTAGTAGTTGTGGTACTAAGCCTTGTGTCGTATGGCCGTATGGCAAGCGGAACATCGGCCTAACATGGGCACATGCTGACCTTACCGCCTTGCGCTTTCTTTCACCGGGCAAGTCGCCCGCCAGGTCTTAGTGAGTAGGTAGGCCACGGATCTTATCTAACGGTGTCCGTGACTGTTAACGCTTATGTGTGTCTACCTATCTACGATCTATTCCAATGAGATGAAAATCTACTAGCTGGATGCTACGTACACAGATACGTGAGTGCATTTTGGAACAGAACGCGCCAACCTTATATTTATTTAGACTCATTTTCGCCTGTTTACTTCTTCAATCGAGAACATCAAATAGGTCGAAATGGCAAATTGCTTGTATCGGGTCTCTGTGTACTCTCGCCACTGCGGTCTACGGCTTTACACTGAATCGTCACAGGGAGCGCAAAAATGCACCTGACCTAAGCCACTACGTTATGTCGATCTGGGCCCAAGTTTACTGCAAGGCCCTTACCGTTCTCGTGGCTCGAATGCACCCTCTAATGCTGGCGTTTATGCGCGTGCTCTTAATGGCTGTGTGACCGGCCGCCACCCATCGATATTCCTATCACGGCACATTGATTTGCGCGCTCTTGAGCACGAGTCAATGACACTTACAGTGGACCGCGATTTTGGTCAGAGAAACAGTGCTCTTAAGAAAGCCACTAAGGCAGCAATATATAAACAAAGAAGGTGGCGGAGGCGACCACGGCCTTGGTTCAACCAGGCCTGCGTCCTGAAACGTCGGGAAGTTGGAGCTCCTGCGACGAGCAAGTATTCTACACCCCGGCCTTCCCGATAAGTGGCTGAACATAAAGTGCTGCGTCTACAAGTGTGAAGGACATCCTACAAGGTGCTGCTCACGGGTAGTGAGCGCCGGTATGTAGAGAAGGAAGAGATTACCTTTCTTGAGAGTGCGAAAACTACGCTCTATTTCTATCTGATTCGCCGCCAAGTTCCGCCGAAGGGGTCGATAAAATTATCTGTAGTGGCCAGCCGCTGGGGTTTGTTAACACCTTTCCGTATTTGGGTATTAGGGTCCACTATATGGGAATGACCTTTCCACAGCACATCGCGGACAGATGCCGTCGGATAGCAATTGCTTCTGTATTCACAGAGAGAAGAGATTTTTAAATGCTGTCCATAGATGTGGCAGTGCGACTATTTCAGCTTCAAAATTGTAGTTCTTCTGACTTATAGCCTCGGTAGGGTCTAAAGACATCTGTAATTGAAAAACGTCTCATAACTTGAGAATTGTGTTTCAGTGTACATTAAATGGGCCCTTCTTCTGCTGCGTTCGACTTAAAGCCGACCCGTGTGCCTGCTAGTAGGTTCCGGGTCAGCAGTGGAAACAATTCGACTCAGGCTGAAGTCACTAGTCACTGAGCCCTTCTAGCAATTTTTGCGGGAAAGCCAAGGCACAGTGGCGGAAGCTTTAGAAGAGGCTGCTCATACTACTGTGCGCCTCACCACGAACCTATGAAACGGAATGGCATGCATTGGCAGAATTCATTGTGCACGGCCACCGCCACCACCACCACCTAGTTAGTTCTATTTGTGGATTTTACAAGATCGGGGGCGAATGGTTGTGCCAGTTCTGCTCGCCGGAATGCGCTGAGTATATATTATGCGATGAACTGCCAGCCGCATCGGCGGCCATTGTCTTTTCTCGCCCAGTGAGATGGACGCTAAGGAGCCTCGAGAAGAGAGGTGGTTGCAATGACTATATATACATATATCTATTAAACATCTTGTTAATGCAAATGACTTGCAAACATTATTTATATAGCTATTTAATAAGAACTTTTCGAAGACTAGAAGCCGCACTATATGTCTATAGATTGCTTTATATACGTTTATATTTATAAAGGGCTCTGGCGGTAACCTATTAGATCATCTTAACAAAATTGTATTCAATGGCTATTTTGTTATGGAAGGAATTTAACGCCTCCAGGTTCTTTGTGCCAAACCTTATTTTAAGTCGAAAATTGCTTTGGAGGAGGGAAATATTAATGCTGTACTGACATCAACTGTTAGCTTGCCAAACCCGTCTTATTATAACAAAATTCGCCGTCGTGATTCGCTGAATTTTCGTTGGACAGGAACAGGAAGTCCATCTGGATAGGCTTATTCGTGTAACCCGTTTAAAATTAACCGATAAAAAACGCCGTCTACTAGCCGATAACCTACCGTATCCGTATCGGGAAGCTGTGTGGTCTCCATTCGTCCATTGTGGACTTGCGCGTCAGCCGAATAAAATTTGTCAGTGTCATTTGAGCAGCAACAGCAGCAGCAGCAATAACGTTTTAAAAAACAAAACAACAAAAATTCTCCTGCTATTGCGGCTGGGGCTACTTGCCAGTCGTTCAGACGTTCGTCTCGGACGCCCCACCGCCAATAGGGTACAACAATGACGCCAACCTTGGAAACGTTGCGTAAAAACGTCTCCTCTCGCGTGATGAGGACAGAGAGAGCCCGCCGCCCGTCTTCTAGTCTCTCGTACACGGAGAGCACCGTAGCGACGAGGCCGACCCTGACGGACGGACGGCCGGCCGGACGAACAACATGGGCGATTCGATTTATCGCGACACTGGCTAGAGGGAACTAGAGGTCTTCTTTCATTCGTGTCCGTACTTTGATTCGAGCTTGTGTGTTGAGCGTTTACGATTGCCCACGATTCACGGGCCGCGTGCTCGAGCTGGTCTGAGGCGCGCGTAAGGGACCACTACTTCGCTACGGAAAATCCCAGCGCTGCCTGTCTGTCCGTTCCAAAAGGTCGCATCGGCGTATGTATGCGGCCCATGTGCAATCGAGATAATACATTTAATACGTTATGCGGCTCAACGGATGTTCGCTATAAACCTTCTCCAATATTTCTCAAACATTCTTCTCTCTGCGACTTCTTCTCTGCAGTAGTAAAACTGTGGCGAGACTCACATTTCCCTGAGAGACTGCTCTCCACAATCGTGGCACTTCACTCATTGTGAGCTATTCGATGTGAAGTTGTGAGCAATTCGACCAGCGCAAACGATATGACCTTATATCGTTAAAGTAATTCACTGCGTGTACATTAAAGCAACATTTCATATACATTTTATATAGTTTGCGAGAATGGTAATAATCTATCTAAGAAAAAATATCTAAGAACAACGTTTTTTGGCTAGCATTGACTGCTTAGGCTTTAGTGGAACCCATAGTGGACCTGATGGGATTTGAAACATTAAATCGTGTGATCAATCAATTAAACAAAATAGTTTGCCTGTTCAAGATTGTCGAAAAATCCGTCGGATTTTCGGCGCAGATTCGTGACCGTCGATGAAAGCTGAGTCCATCACTACACTCCCGAGACCCAAGAAGCATCTCGTCAATGGTGTGCACCTAAGGACCTCCGAAGAGGGTGCGGACAACGGCATCGGCCGGAAAGATGATGGCTACGGTTTTTTGGGACCACGTGGAATAATTCTGGTCGACTACCTGAGAGCGGTAAAACGATCACGGGAGAATATATGCAAGACTGTTGGACTGCTGAAGCAAGCACTCATCGTGAACGCCCGCTTTGCAGAAGAAGGGTTGTCCTGTTTCACCAGGACAATGCTCCCGCACACAAGTCGCGGCAAGCAACGGCAAAATTGGCCCAACTGAGGTTCGAACTTATTGAACAACCTTCCTATTCTCCAGACCTGCCCCCTCTGATTATTTCTCTTCGTACATTGAAGAATAGTCTCGGTGGAAAGCGTTTTTTCCAGCAATGAAGAGGTTAAGGCTACTGTCAATGGCCTATTTTCAGTCTAAAGACGCGGAATTCTACTCAAGAGGTATAAATGCTCTGAATCTCGGTGGGAAAAGTGTATGAGCTTCTCGGGGAGTATATCGAATAAGAAAAAATAAAACAATATTGGAAAATATTGGTTTTCATTTAAGAACTTGTTGAACTACTTGTATATATATATATATATATATATATATATATATATATATATATATATATATATATATGACACATTTTATTTAACTCATAACGAAGTTGTAAAAATGCCTCCAGTGAACGTGACGACGAACTACATCATCCCGAGGGTCAGGCCTGGCGTTACCACGTTGTATATCCAATGATAGCTTTTGCTAGAAAAATTCACCCGCGCGTAGGTCCCACGTGGCCAATCTGAGACACTTGCATACCTTAGTAATAACCCTTCAGTTTTACCTAAGCCCCCTATGGTCCCAAAGGCAAAAGGTCAAAAATCCATAGAGTTTCCGATAGATGCATACTTTCGACATCTATTTCCTTCCGCTGCGAAACAGCATAACCGCCTGGGTAGCGCCGTGACTGACTATTGAAGGTGCTAAAGAGTCTGTCACGGTAGCGTCCCAGACGAGTGACTTCCCACCATCAAGGCTGTTATATATATATATATATATATAATATTATATATATATATATATATATGCAAACGTATGCAAACGTATGATTATTAAATCATCACAATTTTTTCTATATAGCAGATGGCTTAATGCACAAACCCTTGCATTCGGAAAGCCTGGCTCTGAAAAAAAACCCAGGCCGGCCACTCTTAAATTGGTTTTAAAAATTTCCAATTTAGATAAGTTGAATGCCGGAATGGACTAAAATCGACCATGGAATGGGAAACCATACAAGGGGATTAGCTTTACGGAACACCTAAAAAATATTATATAATATATATATATATATATATATATATGCAGGGCCTCCCAGAATAGTTTGTGTCTCGTACAACAAACTTGGGATCTAATACAATTTGTGAAACAAATAATTGTTCCAATGGAACAAGGGGGCGGAAATACTTCTGAAAAATGGGTATTGAGCGCGAAAGCTAAAATATAAGAAATACGAGGAACTTATTTCTTGAAAATTATTTTCAATACAACATTTGTTCTGCTTTGAGCTAACGTAGAACGCAATTAAACATAT
>QVRM01005799.1:0-60584 GCA_003439945.1 Dermanyssus gallinae | reverse complement strand
TGTTAGGGTAAGTAATTTATACATACCCTCATCTCGACATGTCCGCCGAAAACTCGTAATTACGGCGCATTTGCGTGAATGTGTCACTCTTGAGCGCTGCAAATAGTCGTAGGATTGTGATTTTGAGGTGCTTGGCGTGAAAAATAATTTAAAAAACACTTCATTTGTTGCGAATTCACTGCTTCGCACTTGCACATTTTGTGATTTTATGTCTTGGAACAACACTGGTGTCACGGATTTTAGTAATATCATTCTCAGTCCGAAACAAGACTTCTCAGAGACTATATTCCATTAGAAAAATATTTACTTTATTAAGTTCTACAATTCCCTATATCGCTTTCTAAATATTTCTGGGAGACCCTGTAGGAATGTGTGTATGTGTATATTATATATTATTATATATATATATATATAGTTATTTTAGTTTTATTAACCAAGGGTTTGTTTACACATATACATCATAGGCATCACATTTCCAGAGCTGAGACAACGGAATTGCTCTTTCGCAACCCTGAAGGTGATATAGATCACACGGTTGACCACAAAACTTACATATGCACTCCGGCGAGATCTGATGAAACTTCCTGCGCACACAGATCTTCAGGTGGAAGTTGTGGACGGCAAATCTGGCGACTAGATGTCGGTACCTATAGCTGCAGGCTCTCCACGAATCCAACGTCATTGCTTTTGTTTCATAGAACAGAAGGTCGATGTTGGCCATTTATCTTCCCAATCCGAGACGTATTCTCTAACGGCCGTCGTCTTCGGTAGGTTGTACGTCCTCTGCAAGTCCTTAACGAATAAGGCGACGACGCCAGTAAGTGCACTAACCTATTCAGGCTAGTGCGGTGGACGTTCAATGCTCTCTTTAGGAAACTGGCTTTGAGTTGATCAAACGCCCTTAAGTTCGGTCTCGAGAGATAAGGCTAAATTACCTGAACATCGTAGGATGCGGTAGGTGCAATCTTCAGGTTAAACAATCTAACAGCAAGCTCCATCGACAGCCTGTATGGGCCTTGACACTGTAAAAGGATTGTATGCCTTTTCGGACTCTATCCTCAACATGCCTGGAAACATTTTTACCACGTGATGAAAACACGACCCAGGTAGGGAAAGTAGGGGACGATTTCGATTATTTCTGAATCCAGTCATGAACTCATCGCTTTGGCCAGTTTTCCTCCTCGTCGAAGTTTCATCGGTTAGTCTTGCTCGCATGAATCTCCAGTTGTTCCGGCTTACATAGCGCTGTAGAGTTGCAAGCGACTGCTGCACGTGAATGCGACTTTGGGAAAACAACACTAAATCAGCAGCATCCGTAAGCGTTCCACTTGTGAATGCCGACTATGTATTTCCGTTGGGGGTTGCTTACCAACATATGTATATTTTCCAAAGATTTCTAAATGACTGCTTGAATAATACTAGAGAGAATGTGTATAGTAAACTATAGGACATAGTTTACTAGATACATAATATACACTACAAGTAGAATCCTAAGACTAATAAACCACTAAGCCTATGCTTCACCGACGTCGAATTAAAATTTGTAGGTAACCTGCCTCGCATAACGTTTTGTTGGAATGTGTTTTCAGCTGTATTTTCTCAAGAGGAAAAATTGTGCTCAAGCAATCCAATCATTAAGACCCTGAATGAGCAGTAGATATTCTCGTAGATAAGGGAGTCGAATCATGGCATACGCCTGATCTGGCTGGACAATAGCCTAGACAATAGATAGGCTCTACGTAGTCGAGAAGCCCACACACGTGCGCCAAATAGCGTGCAATCGCAGTTGATCAAGTGTCCAGAAAGGTTTCATTTCGTGTCTGGGCGCTCGGACAATGCGACAGCGGAGGCCCCTCCATTTAAATGAGCAATCAACTCGTCGTCGGCAGCGCACAGAGCTCTCGGCATAGATGATCGATCTGAGAGCAAATTGTCTACGTTACAGCTCGCACATTGATGTGGACGGCGATAACATCGGCAAAACGACACAACATGCAGCAATCTAGTATCGTTCGTTCGAACTAACGAATTTTCTATCGATGTGCTGAAATGAAACCACAATGAGTGTGAGGCATATTGTAAAGAGAACGTGCTCTTTGAGCAGTGCTTGTGCAAACAAACAAATCAAAAGTTTGTCGAGTAGAACTAACAACGCGAATCAGTTGTGAAGAGTCCATTAACCGGCCGTTTTTCGTAAAGCATATATATATATATATATATATATATATAGCCGGCAAATCTGGAGGTGTACACACACGACACGGAAAGATGCTGAAGTCAAGCTTCACCGCTGGTAGCTCGCAGCTATTTGCGACCGTTTGGCTAGTCGCAATTTATCTCGTCAGTTGGGGTCAAACCAGAAGTCACTGAGAACCTTGCCATACCAATGGAGAAACCTTGATCCGGCGCGGGTAAGCAAACCTAGGTAAACCACGGCGGCCTGTCAGTTTTTGAAGTCGTTTAAAAGTCGTAGCGCTTAGAGGGACCTGTCAACCCGAGCACGAAATTCACATATAGTCAGTACAGTGAGAAGCACATGTAGTCAGCACAATAGGCCAGGACTATCCGGGCAGATCAAAACCGCGCCTGAAGCGAGAGCATTTCCGATTTTGCGTTTTGATTGGCCTTTGGAACTTCGTTTGCGTCGGATGAATCAAAATTTTCAAATCATCACCGTGATTGCAGGAGCGCGTATAAAATATTCTTCCATTTCCGTTGTTGATGTATGTTCGAGTGCCTCATATCAGTATTTTAAAACAGTCGAGTGGGTATTATAAAGCTTATATAGCAAAAGTACCATTAATTACGTGGGTTATAAAGCGCGATTAGTCAACTGATCGCCATAGACGTGAAGCCCGCAGCGGAAGAGAAAAACGTTTGAGCTCACAAAGACTTAGGGGTTTGGATAGCCAATATACGAATTTGCCATTTTCGAATATACAATGGCCCGACAAGTTCACGACCAGTTTAATCGGAAAAGTATGCCCATGCGTTGAAAAAGACTCGCCAATTAATGGATGTAGCTGAATTAGCAGCTCATATATCTACAAGAATAGACGCCACTATTCCCATGTATCGCGAACATCAGCAAGGCGAAGATTCATTCTCTCAAATCAATCGCTCCCAAGAAGTTTTATGAACCTCGCCGCTGATCGAAAAGAACTACTACACGAAGCCAAGCAGCGGAACAAGCGGTATAGAGGAGACACGACTAATACAGAAGACGCAGCATAAACAGCTCCACAATACCTCACAAGCAAAGTCGCTACGTTCAGTAGGCAATGGACCACTCTACACACGCTTTCAAGTCATCCTCAGTACAGACGACACGATCCCCAAGGTCACCCAACGTGGACAAGTCGAAGGAGGGCATTCAGCGGAAAATCACGCTGGACTTCATCGTGCACGAAACCACAGAGGCCACACGGACGACTCCCGAAGAACAATGCTTGTTGACTTTATTGCCGCGTTCGACTTGGCATAAAAAAGCACGTGCGCTGCTCATGTTAGCCCCAGATTGGGGTTTCCAGAGTGTGGGGATCCGTGTTCTGGAACTCATGAAGACATGCAAGACAATCAAATAATTTAAGTGCAAGCTAATCAAAAAACATTTTTAGACGGCGAGACGTCAAAACGCCTACGTATTAGAACAGACAATCGACTTCGTGCAGGGGGACAACTTCAGTGGCCCTGTTGACGCTCTCTGACCTCCAGGCCAGGCTAGTGTCGGACTGAGGCCATGGTATAGTCGACGACGCCACCTTAGTCGGCGACAGCTTGACAGGTATTGAGAACATCAAAAGCGTTAGAGCATTTGAGGCTGAATCAGACTTGCGCTTGAGTGACGATAAGTTTAAGGTGCTCTGGCTCTTTCAAGATACGTGCACAGAGTCAGTACCGTTAGTGAGGGAGCAGCTTCCAAATATTAGAGGTGTAACCGAAGGCAATTTAGAACTACTGGTTGCGTCACTCACGAAAACGGCGGCAGAGGGTGCGCTCAAGAAGAGGCGCGCAGATGCCAAACGATGGTGCCGCTGACTCAATACGCGCCTAACGCGCACCTAGAATTGTACCTACTGAGACGCAGTCTCTTTGCGACCCACCTAATGTATACACTCCGATGTTCGCCAGCTTTCAAGAGGCACGACCTAATGCAGTATTTTAATGAGACCCTACAATTCCTGACTAATATTAATTTAAAATATTTATCTTGGAGTCAAGCTGTGGTTTCGTTAGTGCTGGTGGTTTTGTATGCATATATCGGTAGATCTTGCCCTATCCTGCTACGTGGTCTTGTTGTCCGAAATAAGCAGCTTGTCCTCGTCATTGGGGCCCCCTCGGCGGATAGTTGGATTGCTGATTCAACGCAGGCAGCCCAGCCCCTTTCGCGACCAGTGGGATTCTGTTCCGGAGCATGTAACACAAGGATCTCTGAATCTGGTCGTGGTATCTCGATTCTAACGCTTCCTAGAAAATCAAGTTTCCGACAGCTCAGGGAGGGCCCGTTCAAATGATGCCTTCAACAAATAAGTGGCAAGTGGCTTCCAGTCCTCCCTTCGCCGCAGCTGGGAACAATGCTGAACATCAACACACTCCGCACGCTCGTGTCTCTCTTGCGGTTGGGACAAGTAGGGTTGCTTACCCCACCGATACAACGACCTGTGTAAAGCTCCAGTGAGCGTCATGGCCGCTATAGCACTGGGCGCCACTTGCGTCACTTTGCCGTCAACGATGTGATCTTTCGCGCTCTTCACTTCACGGCCCCACATTGCCACGGCAGTAAAAGAACCTATCGGTCTCAGTCAGAATAGTCAACAGACGCCAGACGGAAAAACTCTCGCCCCGTGGGCACGTGATTGTCGCTCGTCTCCGATGGTACGGTATCATGTATGTACACTGGCCAGAGCCTACGTTCAAAACACGAGCTGTGAGGTGGGTGCGGGCGCCTGACTCGCCGAGAACCGAAAATGGACAAAATACCAGAAATTAACGTGGCAATTTATAGTTCAGACGATCGGCGTAGAGACGTTTGGCCTGATCAAACGGAATCTATTAAATGTATTAGGAAACTGGGGCGGAAAGTCATCGCTGCAACTCGGGACCCCCCGCGCTAGTGCATATCGCTCGAGGTTCAGCGCGGTAACGCTACGGGCCGTGAAAGGGGTCTCTTCCGTCATTCATTGAACTTCCGGCGATCATATAAAGTTGTATTAATCCCCATAATTGCCTGCTAGAAAGTTCATTTAATTGTATAGAGTCGAACGTAGTCTTAATCTTCATAATTGCTTGCTAATGACAAAAAATAAAACCCTCGTCTAATGAGAAAAATATTTTTTAAAACGGTTGAACTGCAAGAATGTCCTTATCTCCCGCGCTGTGCACGTTTACAATGGCATTTCTCGTTACACTCATATTTTAAAACACTGTACCCTCGACTTTTCTGTGCCAGCTCGGGCGCCAGCTATATATATATATATATATAATATATATATGTATATATATTTATTTTATTATTATATTTATATTATTATATATATATATTCATATTTATATATATATATATACATGTTGATTGGCCGCAGATAACAGGCTGGTGGTTTGCGTTGACTCGAACCGGCGGTCTTTGGGACTCCCCGCACTGCGCACGAGCTTTTATTGAAGACAAGGGCGGAGACGACTATCGTATAACTATTACCTATCTCAACTCCGAGTAAGTACTAACTACAGGTAGTTCAACAGGTTCTTAAAATGAGCTTTTCAGAATTCGAATTTTGGCGCGTTTTCACCGCTATTTCATTTGATCGCTTTTCCCGTGCAACGTATCGGCGTGATTTTGAAAAATTGAGAAAAAAGAGTGTCGAGTGGTTATCAAGCATTTTTGTTTCAAAGGTTATAATGCGACCCAAGTGAAAACTGAGTTAGACGAGGTGTTCGGTGACTCTGCGCCATGTTTTGGCGTTTTTTGGCCCTCGACCGCTGACAAAATTGTGCTGTACTTTCCTCATAGTTGTTAAGCTCTATGTCATAAGAAAAAACAACAGCTACTGGCTATATTGGCTCATTGCGTAATCAGTCCTTCGCATATAGAAACATGTGCGAGTTATCTTTGCAGGACGAAGCCAGAACGCCAAGCAATGGAAGTCATCGACGACCGTTCAGTAAAGGCAAAGTTTCTGCTGGCTAACGACTGTAAGAGCGCGCATTTCGCACATTATCATGTCTAATCACCACTTTCGTTGCTATATCGAATCCTGTTTTTTCCTGCATTATTTCCTTTTGTTGTGAATAAGACAATTTGCTGTTGCGACAAGTAATGCTGTATTTGTATACGCGTATGTCTATTTAGATTTATTTGCGGATTCTCTAGTTTATGACTCTATGCTAACGTTGGGATGGGAAACGTGGGTGTCATGTACGAAAATAGATGCACAAAAATAAATATACTATTTTTATACTAAACCTATTTAATGTATGTCTTAGTGCGTTAAACTATATGATACATAGACCACGCTTAACTGAGTATGAATGTTGTTGTTGTTATTGTTGTGCTGTACAAGAGGCCACGCCCCACGCGCCAAACATAGTGACACAACACGTTACTAATGAAGTCAAATTCTACTTCTTCGTAATATGTGACTGTTTTGCTGCTGTGTATGGCAATCATTATAGTGCATAGAGTGGCCATGACGGTTCTCGACACGGACTACGAAAACTACTTCATCATCCGTGCCCTCATGCATCCGAAAGGTACGTCCATATTTGAGTCCTATCTGTAGGAGGTACAAATACAAATATTCGATCTATTAACGCGAGAAGTACATGTTACGTATATGTTACGTTGTTTGTCCGGGGACACTCCGATATGTGTGTCTTTCGGCCAGAAAAGACAGACTCTCATTAAAGCGAATAATTGCTTGGTTTTGTATTGCAGACGTGTACTACTTTGCTGGTCGCGATTTCAGTAAAATGGCGCCCTATGCAGCACACGCACAAGAGATCTTTGCACGAAACAAAGTCACGTTTCCGTTTTTCGTCGTGAACCAAACCAACTGTCCAGTCGATAGTAAATCTACTTGGAATGATTTCGCTACGGGGACCGAAAACAATGGTGGGGGGGAAACGACCAAAATATATATATATATATGAAATATAGAAAAATAAACTGCTACTGCACTATGTAAGTTTTGATAAGTAAGTGTAAGTAAAGTTTTTTGGTTTTGTATTTAATTTAACCTATTTCCTGCCTTCGAAGTGAGCCATTAAATAAAATTATACAGAGCGTACTAAAAATAAGTAACCACACGTATAGCCATTCATTCGAAATGGAGAACGTCGGTTGCTAAATGGCGGCAAAAATACAAACGAAGGGCAAATATAGCAAAAAATCTGAGGTCTGCTGAGGTCTATGCTTGAGTCGAAACACACAATATTGCACTAGCCATCTTTCATCGACACGGTTTAATAATGAATCCTAATTTTTGTTGTGATGCCTGCTTTTATCTTCCTTATTCGTAATCTTTTCTGTTCCTCTTCTACTCGTTTAGTTAGGTCTAGGGTAGGTACTATACCTACACGAGTAAATGCGTAATAAAGCAAATATATTGTAACGAAGTTAATCACAGCGTAACAACAGAACTGCCAGTCACTGAGACGCCAACAGTGATGGTGATGTCAGCAGATCAATCAATCAATTATGTCGTCAGCAGACCAATCAAACACCCAAGCCGATGTGAACCACAACAACCTGCGTCGCGCCGATAACTGATGCCATCAGTAGGCCAATCAAGGCTCCAATCCAACGTGCACCGTGACAACCAAGGAGACCGCTGAGCTGCGTGCTGGTCACAATAGGGCACGTGCACCACCGCCGACCAATCAGCAACGTCGAAGATTCGAGTCATCTTTTTAACACTATGACTATACGAACGCTACGGCGTCTCTTGAGCAAATAAATAGCCCGGGAGAAGAATGATCATAACGCATAATTATCTGTCCGGCGATATTATTTATTTTATTTTTTCTTATATATTTTTTAGATTGTTTTCCGTAAGGCTAATGCCTGTGTACGGTTTTTTCATGTCATGGCTGAATTTTAATCCACTCCGGCATTTACCTTGTCTAAATTGGAAACCATGCATTTACCTTGTCTAAATTGGAAACCATGCATTTATCTTGCCTAGATTGGAAACCAATTTAAGAGTGGTCGGTCTGGATCTTGAGCCCAGTACTCCCGAATGCAAGGCAAAACTTTGCCACTAAGCCATCTTGCTCGGTCATTGCAAGTCAGATCTTACGCTGTGTGTCATCACTCATTGCCCCGAGTCTCTCGCGTTGTAATAACCGCCCTGCTGTGCCTGCATCCCCAGCTAACTTAGCGTAACGAGACAACGCTACAATATTATAAACTGAATAATGCATTGAAGTGTATACTTTTAAAATGAGTTTAGAATAATATAATTAGCATCGAATTCCTTCTCAAAGTATGGTCGATGCAGATGAATGCGTAAATTTAGTATGAGAAAAAAAAAAACAATTACGCCCTTCGTGTCAGGTAACCAGGTCAGCACACCTATCTGATTCGATACGTAATTTACGCTATCAGTCGTCGCATCGGGGAACATACTCGTCCAGGTTAGACCGCGTGGTATGACATTAGAATTTGTTCCCGACCAATCTTGCCCCCGATTTGCTTTGCGTTTTGAGTTGGCTTGCACAGCCCTACGGATCTTCATTTTAATAGTAGGAGGAGTGTATGCATGACGCGTATGACCGTTAAAGCATACTTACGGCGTACATGCCTTAGCTTAGTTAAATGTACCGATGTAACTGTTTACTTTAAATGTACCGAAGTAACTGTTAACTTTAAATGTACCGAAGTAACGACAAAACCTATATCACGGTTAAAAATCTTACATCGCGATTTGGTTAAAGTCACGGAACCATCTCTCCTTAAATAAATTAAGTTATGTGAATTTTTTTAACTCATTTGGAAGCGCTATATACGCTGGCTATGCATCTATCTGAGGTGATTGGAGTCAAAAGTTACCGTACGAGTTGAAAATTCTGAAATGTGGACTGTTACAATTTCGGCTGGTGTTAGATACAATAAAATGAAAAATACCGGAGGTTACACTTTTTCCTCCCACATATAGCTGTTAAAGCATTATTCCGTTTAAACTGTATTTTATTTGTAAGAGCTGTAGGGGGTAGACCCAAACAGTGGCAAACAATATAGCAAATAAATAGCAATTTTGACCGGCTTATTGATCTACACCATGGACCAAAAATTAGCATATTTGTCTTTTCAGCATTGAAGCACAGCCTGTGATTTGGGTAGCAGTCGAAAATAAGTTTCGATTGGTTCTTTGTGTATTCAGCACCGATTTTATAAATAAAATGGGCAAATAAAGGTTATGTCATCAACAAATGCGATCGTTTTTAGTTCACTAGCATTTACGAGCCAGCTACTAAGTATCTGAAGCAGTGCTGGTGATAGGCTGGTTCTTCGGGGTGTACTGCGATGCGAGGAACACGGTGATGACACAATGCTACGTTTCTGTTGATCTGGACTTTGTGACTTAAATACGAATTAACGAACGCTTTAGGCCCTTAACTTAATTTTAGTCTTGTAAATTTTGATTAGATGTTTTATCTAAAGAATAAAATACGTCTTTTGAACATCAACAAAAACACTAGCAACTGTTTGAAATGAAATCAGGTTTAAATTATATATCCTTGGATATGATCAACAGCTAAGTTAGGCTTACATTTGCTACGGAATCCTGATCGTTAACAATCCATTCAAGTAATTTGGCAAAAAACGACCTTTTTTCTCTTATCATCAGGATCTGTGAAAAGTGCCGATGAGTACAGCGTTACGTTTGCCTAGTTCGATTCAGAGTAAGCATTCTCATTCCAGTTTCCAACTTAATCTCTGTACAAATGTACACGTATATATATATATTTTTTTTGTAGACTCCAATTTATGTTGACATATATGCACGCATATATATTTATACGGGACGGCATGTTTTTTTAGAAAAAGGGTCCCCGAACTATATTATGGTAGATGTTAAAAACAGCATGTTAGGCGCGGACAGCAATTCATCCAAATCAGTTCTGATCAACGTTGTGGAGAGCAACCAGGTGTCCACACCAACAAGCGGGATCGAATACTCTCAATATCGACCCTACTTTACCGATCTAAGGTAGCCAGGACGTAAAAGTTGTTTGACTCAGCAATCCTAAAAATGCATCTAAACTGTGATGAAGTTTGCCCCTTTACTTTAGGCGCGAGACTATGGCGCAATTTGGTGATATTTTTTCTGATACGAAAAATATCACCAACTTGTTCCACAGTGTCGCACCTGAATATATTTTATATTAGGGCACTTATATCATTTAATCAATAAAGAAACGCTGCGAGAACGCACTATTTCATCTTACTCGAGTCTGGTTAAAACAGAACTATGTAACTATGCACACAATCAATAATTGTAATGATACGAGATACTACGGTGATAATGTATATAATCTTACTGTAACATGTACAATATAATAAACATCATCATTATCATCAACATATTATTATTACTGCGTTTGTGTACTTTGTTTCTGACACAACTCTCAAACGCTTTTTTTTCGGGACTCCACTATGTATTTATCAGTGGCACAGCAATCTACTTTTGCACAAACTATTTTTTTTTAATTTTGATATTCAGTAGGTCATATGAGGATAGCATTGTGCCAAAAAAAATCGGCAATCAGTCGTAACTCCTGTACATAACAAGGGTCTAAAGTCAAATGTAGATCATTACAGACCTGTAGCTCAATCATCGATCGCATGTATCATCTTTGAAAAACTGCTAGTGAACCATATTTTTAATTTTCTTCAATCCAAATGCTTGCTGGATGAGAACCAACATGGTTTTACTAAAGGCAAATCAACGGCCACTCAACTCGTGGAAATGACTCGAAATTGGGCTGTTATGATAAACAATAGAATGGCTCTTGATTGTATATATTTTGATTTCTTGAAGGCATTTGATAGAGTACATCATGTGAAGCTTGTACAAAAAATTAGGTACTTAAATGTTGATAGTCGCTCTATATCATGGATTGCTAGCTATCTTTTTTATTTTTTATTTGGGAGGTTTTGGAAATGCTAATGCGTCACAAGCAGCTAGCGTGGCTAGTGTAGGACTCACACCCACTAGAGAGTTCTGCGTCCGCGTAAACAATAGTTTTAGTGAGTCGGGTACGTGCCCCTCTGGCTTTCCCTAGGTAACAAGCCTGTCGAACCCGGTGGCGTGGTGAGTGCATGCGTCTGCGCCTCGCGACCGGAGGAGACACATAGGTGCGCGGGTTCGAGCCCCACCGTTGCACATTTGTATTTATGGGGGTCCGTCTATGAAGCAATGCGAAAAGCAGTCCCATGGATTTTTTTAGGTATCAAGCCTCCGGCCACTTTTATTTTGCATATTTATTCTAGAACTTAAAAACATTATTCCTGAATCGATAACTTATAAGCTTTATGCTGAGGATTTGAAACTATACGGACCTTCCAACACCGCTAGCGAAGGGCAAGCACTACAGATATGGTTGAGTCGGTGTCTAAATGGTGTGTGGATAACGAAAAGTTTATATCAGTGCCGAAATGTGCTGTATTGTGTTTAGCAGAAGTCCATAAATACATGCTACATGGGAAAGCTATCCCTATGTTAAATTGCATTAGGGACCTCGGGGCACCGTTGCGGTGGCACCGGAACTGTACTTTAACACTCATATCACACAAGTCATCCGATCAGCTAATCTTATATCAAATACCATAATGTGTTGTTTTGTAATCATTGATTACAATTTTTACATAATGCTTTATAATAGTTTGTTTGTACCTAAATTGATCTATTGCTGTGAGGTTTGACGGCCTTATTTAGACAAACACATTAAAGCAATTGAAAGTGTACAAAGGTGATTTCTTCTTCGTGTCTCAGTAAGGTGTAACATTGCCCGAAATTCGACTGTGATAAACCCTATTCGGTTCGACCAGAGCGGATTATCGCATGTACAATCGTATTATAAACTCATCAAATACATCAAGCTATTTAAGCATTCGTTTAAACAATGATAAAAGCGGTACGATCTCGTGAAAACAAATTGCCAAGACAGATCGTGTAAATAGCATGTTTCCGTGGCAGATGGCGAGGGCACTGAGAACTTGAAACGCTAACAGCGCAAATGTCGACACACAAGTAAACTGACTATTGTATGTATCTAGGTAACGGTTTGTAAAATGGAAATAATGTTCCCCCTTTGGCAAAATAAAGATGCATTTAAATTGAAAAATGTAATTGAAGTAATTTTCGAAAGTCACCGCGCATGTTCGCATTTTCACTTCAGAGAAGGCGATTTGCTCTCGATGGGTACGATCGTCATCTGCTTTAGGTTTCCAAACTGAAGTCACGGGTGAGAGTAGGTTCACCACGGTCAATGTATCTCCAGATCGGAAAGTGCAACTTTATTGATTCCCGTGAACATGCGCCCTCATATCACTGCCGTTTCCCCGCTAGCTTGTCAGTTTAGGTTGGGACCACTATGTCACTGTGCCCAACACAGCATATGACGCTTCCTTTCCTGAACGCCGATGGTGAGAATGGGTTATTGGGGGATGAGATCACGAAAGATCGCGAGATTAGTTATGCGGATAAATTTAAACGAATTGCGAAAGCATCTACGGTTAAGGTGAACACGAGACGTTAGTTGTTGGAGTGAATAGTTAGAACGTCTTTCGATTCGATTACATATATATATATATATATAAAGTTGTATAGGCCTATTGGTAGTTGTAATTTGTTTTAACGCTACAATCATTCACGGATGGAATGATTGCGGGTGGCCTGGGTGTCCGCGCCTCTACCGTGAACTCTATGCAGTAGTGGTCGCTGAGGTTTTCTTCTTAAGTGAGGACTTTCCAACCCGTTATTCTACAAGCAAGCGTTTCATCGCAAAGCGTTTGGTCAATATGAGAGTACTGGCCTGTTTTGTGAAAAGTAGGGTCCTTGCCTTTGTTCTGTACGTATATGTCATTACTAGCTGCCCAATCGATTAAGGTTCTTCCTCTTGTATTCGTTTTCTTTGATCTCCATGTTTCACTTGCTGCATTAAAGTCGCCCGTAAGTAGGGTTCCCAGCCCTTTACTGGTGTCGCGTACTGAGTCTCCGAGTTCAGTAAGAAACTCTTAAATTCCTCCTGCGAGCAGTTCGGGCTGATGTAGCACGAGTATAATCTCCACTTGTTGGCTACGTCTACCCACACGTCTCCTGCTCCTTTTCCGAATTTGATTATTGGTAGGGAGCCGGTGTTAATGACAGTAACGCTACGCGTTAGATCATTGTACCAACCTGCTAGTGTGCTTGCTGGTACCTTTTTTGATTCACTGATAGAAACGAGGCTTGCGTTGCGTCTAGCTGCTATTTCATCTAGCATGTAATGCACTAGTCTGCTCCTATTACAGTTAACTTTAATTACATTGGTCTCCATTTTTATTGGTTAGCGAGGGTTTGTCCGTCCGTGTTCTGAAACCGAGGAGCTCCTCGAGCACCCTGTTCCGTCCATCCCTCTAAGTTTGTCCTGCTCCGGCGAGCCTCCTGCCTTAAAGCCTTTTTCTGCTCCGTTGCGTTAGGATTTGGAGGTGGGTTGAGTCACCTGAAAAGCTGGTTGCCAGGATTACTTCCGCTGTCGTTCGAGCAATGCCTGGTGTATTCCAAGACGTCTAGCACAATCTCGACAAACACTATCGAATCTGCCGAATGGTTCGCGGAAGTACAATCGAGCAGTTACTGTAAGATAATAATCAGTTGTGTGTGCTTCTAGAGCTATGACGAGTAATTCATCAGTTAGAGTAAGTAATTTATACATGCCCTCAATCTAGACATGCCCGCCGAAAAATCTTAATTACTCCGCAATCACGTCTCGCATTGCCATAGATTTAATAAAAATCGTCATGAAAAGTGCATTTGCAAGAATGCATTACTTTTGTGCGCTGCAAATAGTTGTAGGGTTGTGATTTTGAGGTGCTTGGCGTGGAAGCTAATTAAAAAAAAGCTTATTTTTTTGCGAATTCACTGGTTGCCTCGCAATTGCACAATTTGGTCTTTTATGTCGGGCAACAACACTAGTGTCACGGATTTTGGTGATATCAGTCTCACTCCAAAACAAGACTTCTCAGAGACCACGTTCCGTTGGAAAAAATATTTACATTAACGAGTTCTACAATTCCCTATATCGTTTTCTAAATATTTATGAGAGACCCTATATATATATATATATATATATATATATATATATATATTTATACATGGTGTTGCAGAATTTTTTTTTTATAATAGAAATAGGGAATTGTTGAGCTCGTTAAAGTAAATATTTTTTCCAATGGAACATGGTCTCTGAGAAGTCTTGTTTCGGAGTGAGAGCGAAATTACTACAATTTGTGACACTAGTGTTTTTGCCCGACATAGGAGCATAAAATATGCTGTTGCGAGACAACCAGTCTCCCCAGACAGAAACTAAACACGCTGTCGTGTTTCTGAGAAAATTCTGCTTCTTCGAAGGGCATATAAGGCCGATCAGGAGATGCAACATGGTCGTTTAAAAGAGAATTCGTCAAAAATGAAGTTCTACGACCGTGTCGCATCTTCTGACCGGCCTTATATGCCCTTCGGAAGAAGCAGGCCCATTTTCTCAGGAACACGACAGTGTGTTTAGTTTCTGTCTAGGGGGACTGGTTGTCTCGCAACAGCACATTTTATGCTCCTATGTCGGGCAAAAACACTAGTGTCACAAATTGTAGTAATTTCGCTCTCACTCCGAAACAAGACTTCTCAGAGACCATGTTCCATTGGAAAAAATATTTGCTTAAACGAGCTCTACAATTTATATAATCTCTTATAAAAAAAAATCTGCAACACCCTGTATATATATATATATATATATATATATATATATGGATTTCCAAATGACTGCTTGTATAATACTAGAAAGAATAAAATCTAAAGTTAATTAGAACTCAGTTCACTAGATATATAATATGCACTACAAGTGGAATCCTAAGACTATTTATTAATCAATTTATATTACAATCCTGTGTAAGTGAACGTGTTAACTTTCAGCCTATAACAGCCCTGGTGTGCACCATTCGGCAAGCGACCCCAAAACTGAGATCGCGTTGCCCCGCTGGACGTCAATGGAAAGTCTTTGGCGCAAAAATTGTGCGGCTCTCTTGTCCCCAGTAGTTATCTTTAATCGTTCGCCCAATTTAGTAAGTATTCTTTCAGTCAGCGGGCCCGGTGGTCCCAAGGTTTCGAAGGCCACTGGGCTGAAGTTATGGGCTCTTGCCAGTTCGGCATATTTGTTCATCTTGTTCGTTTCTGCTTGGGTCGCGGCGTGACCAGCTCTAAGTGAACCGAAACCGACCATTGAGGGTGAAAGTTAGTCGGTTACGGTGGCATCCCATATGAGGGTACGGCCTCGTTCAAAGGGGATGAGAGTCATCCCGTCGGGACGCTTGCCGTCGTTTCTGGTTAGTCCAGTTGGTTCCAGTGTACTTGGGTAGCCTGCCGTCCTCAAGGCCCTTGCTATTGTGTCGTTGATAGCCGCGTGACGTGGTCGACGACCTTCACTGAGCGCGCAGGATAGAGCGTGGTGAGCTCTAATGCCCACTGGCTCCCCGCATCGGCATATGTGAGGGTGAACGAGCGGCGTACCAAGTCGGAGGCCAACGCATATTCTTGTAGTGGCATCATCCAGTAAGGCTCCTAACGATGCATTGGGTAGGGCGTGTAGCCAATCGCTTGCATGTTTTGCGGAGGTTGCCCTAAGCCGAGCCCTAGTAGAGTCACTGTCAGCTTGATCAATAAGTAAACAAGCATGTTGATCGGCTAGCATGGCCGACCACTCACTCTGAGATGCGACGTTATTTGGTGAAGTTCCAAGAACCTCAACCAAATTACTCGTGACTCGATCTCGCATGGAGGTAAATTCGAGCTGGCCGGCTTCGTCAAGAAGTTCGCAGACCTTGCCGGAAACCTGGTGGGTGGCAGCAACTATCGCGGGGCGTGCTAATATTGTCGGGTCTGGTAAGCCAAGTCCCCCCTTGGCTATTGGCAAGAACATCTGTCGTTTGGCTGTATCGTCCAGTTTGATGTTAAGCAGATTGGTTATTGTATTGGCTGTAAGATCATTGAAGCGTCGTAGCTCGTCCGTTTCGCCGGTAAGTTCGATACCCCTCAGAATATGAGTTAGGCGTGTGGCTGAGTAAGAGCACCTTAGCAGGTAAAGACCGCTATGGTAACCTATCAAAGGAAGGCGCTCCGAAGCGGTATTCAGTTTATCCAACCACTTCTGCAACACGGGGGCGACACCTTCCTGAAGTAGGGGTACCCCTAGGAGCTCTACTTCGTTTGCGCTGAGTATCTTGCAGCCCGGTAACAAGTGCGTGATCTCAGATGTTGTTGAATCTGCATCAGGATTCCATACGAACAGTTCGCATTTCGAGGGATTCAGGGCTAAGCCGCTTACGTTCTCGAAATCGATAATCTTCTGTATGTCACTAGCGATTGTAGAGGCGTTGCCTGCCAGTACGCCATCGTCCAAGTACCACATGTTAAGCGGGCTTTCGAGCGATTTGATCAGGTCGTTAACTGCCAGGCAAAATAAAGGTGGACCCAGAGGGTCTCCTTGTTGTATACCTGTCTCGGACGATAGTATTAGGTCAGACGTTACAAGGCAAGTTGGACGTCTATATGAGGACTCGACATAATGGTACATGTCTGGGGTTGAGTCCTTGACTGTCCTTAGCAAATGGTCTCTTCTTATCGTATTAAAAGCATTTGAAAAATCCAACTTGAGCAAGTACGTAGGGCAAGTCCTGGAGGCCAGGAAAGAGCGAGTTGAATGAACCGCTGTTTCTACTCCGGCTTTGACCGAGAATCCCAGTTGTCGGTCGTCTATTAGGTGTGCGAGCTGTCCTGTGTTATCTCTTATGCTGACCTTCGAAGCAATCCTGCGCAGGCAT
Source organism: Dermanyssus gallinae (assembly GCA_003439945.1). NCBI lineage: Eukaryota > Metazoa > Arthropoda > Arachnida > Mesostigmata > Dermanyssidae > Dermanyssus > Dermanyssus gallinae. Next base: position 43,513 of record QVRM01005799.1, on the reverse strand, counting down.
GATGAGCATGCTATCGGTCGGATAGAGCCGCACTTCTTTTTCAATGCAAATAATTTAGCGCCGAAAATGATTGGTAAAAGTTCCGCTGGTGGTTGCCCGAAGCGCAATATGTCAACAACTTTGGCGATAGATATTGCCAATTTATTGGCTGTTTCTCCGAGGTTTGGGGACAGCAAGTCGGCTAGTAGTCTGAGACGGATAAAGTCTAATCCGGCTGAGGAACTTCTGGGAAAAGATTGAACAGCAGCAAAAATGTCTTCCTTGCTTGTGGATCCAGAATCTGTTGATGGTGGCTCAGGCCATATAGGCTCTGCTGGTGCAGGCGGGTGTTTCGCTCTTAGTGCGTTGGCGGTATCTTCGCCAGATGAAAACGTGTCTGTAGAGATTAGGATTCGAGCAGCATTGGTGCCGTCTCCTTCAGATAACTTGGTTAAGACTCTTCTAGCAACATCGAAGTCAGCGTGGGTTCGCGTGTTTCTTTGAGCGGTTCTGTGGGCCGTCAGGTTATGCAACCTGGTGCCGCACTCATAATCCCGGAGATTCTTCCTTATGATTTGCGCTAATGATTGGTTGATATTTCTATTGGCTGGGAGGCGGAGTATGACCGGTACGAAGGAAAATAAGGCCAACCAAGCGTGGAAACTGTTCTGAGTGTGCACATCATCGAGCACCTTAGTGAGGGTCAAGGCTAAGATATGTTTAATGGATTTTGGTGTGATACGTACTAACTTAAAAGTTTACTAATGTCTTGAAGCTTGACTAGGATATCTTTAACTGAAGGATCGGCGGGGTGACTCGTGTCAATATCGGGAGACGGTGCTATATCTGTCGGGTGTTTTGCTCTAGTGTGTCGTAGTAAGCCACGCCTGGTGTATAGTAGGCCACACACCGGGCAGGGAACTTTCAGGCTAGGTTCGGCGTCTACGATGTTAGGTTGTACCAGCAGTCTCGTCGTTGTTGTTGGGGTTGAAGAGCTCCCGGATGGCAGGTAGGCGTGGTCTTCCATTATGACGAGGTGTGTTTAAGCTGGCTGAAGAGACTAAGAGGCTGAAGAACTTCAGTAATAGTTTAGATCGCCTTAGCTAGCTCTGGGCTGACTACTGAAAGAAGGCCAGACAGTGACGACAGGTTGGTGAGCGTCTTGTGGGCCTTGGCATTGACCCGGCGCCGTGGTAAAATAACACGAGACCTTCTAAACGATCCAGCTCGTTGTTGCCGCGGCATTCGTTTCTTTTTCGGCGGGTTCCTGGGCCTAGGCAAAATTATTGATGGGTTTCCATCTTCAGAGGTAGTTATACCTCTAACCGCAGCGGCATATGTTTTTTGGCCAATAGCGATATCGGACGGTATAGGCGCTTGTTTGCAAGCTTCTTCTATAGTTGCTGCGGGGTGATTTACTTTCACCTGCTGGAGTATACGGGCCTCACTGATGAGTCTACTCTTCTCCCTAAGGAAGAAAAGTCTCGGGCATGAAGACGCTCCAGCAGGATGTGGTCCACGGCAATTAACACACCGAGTTGTGTTTTGACATGAAGCGGCTATATGCCCCTCGGTTCCACATCTACGACAGATTTTTTGTAGGCTACACTGACTTGCTATATGACCAGGTCGGAGGCATTTAAAGCAGACCATCGGTTGATCCGGTTCGAGCACTACGGCGTGCGACTTATAACCCAGAAATATAGAGATCGGTGGTTGCCGGTCAAATGTAAGTATCACTCGGTCTAAGGGCTTCCGTACATCGCCCCGAGTGGCGTGCAGACGACGAACTTGAGTCACTCCTAAGTCTTTTAATTCCTCTAGGATTTCTGCCTCTGTGAAGGCGATGCTAACACCTTGAATTCTTGCCTTGAATGAAGCTATAGCTGGGCATGAGGCCTTTACTTGTATCCCGTTTAGTTGCTTGATGTTCAACAGAGAAGTTGCTAACTCCATGTTAGAAGTCCAAACGACGATACTTGACTTGTCACCAGAAATTCTACTTCCTGGGGACAATGTGTGAATTGCCTTAAATAAAGTTAGCAGTGACCCTTGTAATATAAATTGATTAATAAATAGACACGGTTGGATATTGCTATCAAAAAAAAAAATCCTAAGACTATTAAACCACCAAGCATATGCTTCACCGTTATCGAATTAAAATGTGTAGATAACCTGTGTGACACGCTCGATGGTAGCCTCGCACAACATTTTGTTGGATTGTGTTTTCAGCTGTATCTTCTCACGAGGAAGGATTGTGCTCAAGCAATTCAAAGTCATTAAGACCCTGAATGAGCAGTAGATATTCTCGTGGATAACGGAGTCGAATCACGGCAAACGCCTGATCCGGCTTGACAATAGCCTAGACAATAGATAGACTCTACGTAGTCTAGAAGCCCACACACGTGCACTAAACAGCGTGCAGTCGCAACTGATCAAGTGTCCGGAAAGGCTTCATTTTGTGTCAGGGCGCTCCGACAATGCGCCAGCGGAGGCCCTCTATTTAAATGAGCAATGAATCCATCGTCTGTAGCGCACAGAGCGCCTTGCATAGATGATCGATTCTGACAGCAAATTGTCTACGTTATATTGTCCGGCTCACACATTAATGTGGACGGCGATTACATCGGCAAAACGACACTGCATGTAGCAACTTAGTATTGTTTGTTTGAACTACGGAGTTTCTATCGCTGTGCTGAAATGAAACCACAATGAGTGTGAGACATATTGTAAAAGAGAACGTCTCTTTGAGCAGTGTTTGTGCAAACAAACAAAACAAAAGTTCGTCGAGTAGGACTAACAACGCTAATCAGTTGTGAAAACGCCATTAACCGGGTTTTAGTCGTAAAGCATATATATATATATATATATATATACACACACATATATATAGAGCCGGAAAGTCTGAATGTGCATACACACGACAAGGAAAGATGCCGAGGCCACGCTTCACCGCTGGTAGCTCGCAGCTATTTGCGACCGTTTCGCTGGTCGCAATTTATCTCGCCAGTTGGGCCCAACCAGGAGTCACTGACAACCTTGCAATACCAATGGAGAACCTTGATCCATCGCGGGTAAGTAAACAACGGCGGCCTGTCAGTTTTTGAAGCGTTTTAAAGTCGCGACGCCTAGGTGGACCTGTCAAACCGAACACGAGTATCACATATAAACAGTACAGTGAGAATCACATGTAGTCAGCACAATAGGCCAGACGACACGATCCCCAAGGACAGCCAACGTGGACAGGTCGAAGAAGGGCATTCAGTGGAAAACAACGCTGGACGAGTACTTCATCGTGCACGAAGCCACAGAGGCCATTCGACAACTCCCAAAGAACACAGTGATTGTTGACTTTCGTGCCGCGTTCAGCATAAAACTTGGCATAAAAAGCACGTGCGCTGCTCACGTGAGCTCAGATTGGGGATCCAGAGCGTGGGGATCCGTGTTCTGGAACTTATGAAGAAATGCAAGACAATCAAATAATTTAAGTGCAAGCTAATCAAAAAGCATTCTAGACGACGAGACATCAGAGCGCCCATGTATAGAGCAGACAATTGGCTTCGCGCAGAGGGACAACTTCAATCCCCCGTTGACGCTCTCGGACCTCCTCGGGCCAGACTTGTGTCGCAACTGCGGCCATGATATATCGACGACGCCACCTTAGTCGGCGACAGCTCGACAGTTATTGAGAGTATCAAAAGCGTGAGAGCATTCGAGACTGAATCAGACTTGCACCTGAGTGACGATAAGTCGGAGATGCTCTGGTTCTCTCAAGATACGCGCACAGAGTCAATACCGTTAGTGAGGGAGCAGCTTCCAAATATTAGAGGGGTAACCGAAGACAATTTGAAACTACTGGTGCTCCACTCACGAAAGCGGCGAACGAAAAGGTGCGCTCAGGAAGAAGCTCACAGACGCCTAACGATGGTGCCGCTGACTCAATGCGCGCCTAGCCCCGCACCCAGCATTGTACCTACTGAGACGCAGTCTCTTTGCGACCCACCTAATGAATACACTCCGATGTTCGCCAGCTTTCAAGAGGCACGACCTAATTCAGCCTTTTGAGATGAGATCTTCCTCCGGGAGGCTCTACAATTACTACTAAATGTTAATTTAAAATATTTATCTTGGAGTCAAGCTGTGGTTTTCGTTGGTGCTAGTAGCCTATCCTGCTACGAGGTCTCGTTGTCCGAAGTAAAGCAGCTTGTCCTCGTCATTGGGGCCCCCTCGACGAATAGTTGGATTGCCGATTCAAAGCAGGCAGCTTCTTTCGCGACCAGTGGGATTCGTTCCGGAGCATGTAACACAAGAATCTCTGGATCGGGTCGTGGTATTTCGATTCTAACGCGACCTAGAAAATCAGGTTTTTCGGCAGCTCAGGGAGGGCAGCCCGTTTCAAAGCGTGCTTTCAACAAATAAGTGGAAAGTGGCTTCAAGCCCTCCCCTCGCTGCAGCTGGGAACGATGCTGGACAACAACACACTCCGCACGCTCGTGTCTCTCTTGCAATTAGGAGAAGTAGTTTGCTCACCCCACCGATGCAACGACCTGTGCAAAGCTCCAGTGAGCGGCACGGGTAAGCACGCCTTGTCGTCTCGCTGTAACACTAGGAGCCACTTACGTCACTTCGCCGTCAGTGATGTGATCTTTCGCGCTCTTTACTCGGCTCACATTGCTACAGTGTCTCAGTCAGAATAGCTTTTTTTTTTATCTGGGAGGTTTCGGAAATGCATGATGCACATGCGCCACTAGCAGCCTGCGTGATTATTGTAGGACTCACTAAACCCGGTAAATTCCTCCTCAGTCAGATTAGCTAACTGAGGCCAGACGGAAAAACTCTCGCACCAAAAACACTCGTTTAGGGTGCTACAGAATGTTAGGCCATGTACATTGGCCAGAGTCTACGTTCAAAACACGAGCGAGTGAGATGAATGCGGGCGCCCGACTCGCCGAGAACCAAAAATCGACGAAATACCAGAAATTAATGTGGCAATTTATAGTTCAGTCGACCGGCATAGAGACTTTTGGCCCGATCGAAACGGAGTCTATGAAATGTATTAAGTATATGGGCAGGATTGTCATCCCTGCAACTCGGGACCCCCGCGCTAGTGCATATCGCTCAAGGTTCAGCGCGGCAACGCTACGGCCGTGGAAGGGTCTCTTTCGTCAACCGTAGAACTTCCGGCGATCGTAGAAATTGTGAAAGTGTCGTAAGTTGTATTAATCCCCATAATTGCTTGCTAGAAAGTTAACTTGATTGTATAGTCGAAGGTTGTCTTAATCCCCATAATTGCTTGCTAATGACAAACAAATATGTATGTAATCTAGATGTTTAAAACGATTAAACTGGAAGAACGTCGTTCTCTTACGCACTGTGCACGTTTACAATGGCATTTCTCGTTTACACTCCTATTGTGAACACTGTACCTCGACTTTTCTGTGCCAGCTTGGGCCAGCGGACTGCTGCTAGCGTACTTTCTTAATTTGATAGAAATTATCTAAAAAACGTACAGTCTAAAGTTGTCACTCGTCTACTTGCACGGTAACTGGTCAGGTGGGAAAACAAAAACTCATCCTATGGGTTGTGGAGCGCATGTTCTCATGAGGTATTCCTATGTCATATTGTGAGTGGGGTACGAATAACACATGTACCCTTTATGTGATAACAAACGTGCTTATACATGTTGATTGCCGCAGATAACAGGCTGGTGGTATGGGTTGACTCGGACCGGCGGTCTTTGGGACTCCCCGTACTGCGCACGAACTTTCATTGAAAGTAAGGGCGGAGACGACTATCGCATAACTTTTGCTTATGTCAACCCCGAGTAAGTATTATAGATATATGTGTATATATATATATATATATTTGTTAAATAAGTTTCTGTAATTTGGCTCTTGACCGCTGACAAAATTGTGCTGTACTTTCCTCTTAGTAGTTAGGCTATGTTATAAAAAACAACAAGAGCTACTATTTCCATTTTTTTCATTTTCAATTTAAGGTTTATTCACGGAACCGTAATTTCTCGTATATAAAAATATTTAAAATGTGTATTAGCATCAACATTATCTATTTCATACTTTAACATGTCTCACTCCATACGAAACTTACATAAAAACTTCTCGCGTTTACATACATGATACTACTGGTGATATTCGTTGCGTAATCTGCCCTCTGCATAACTGTTAAGCTAGTAAGATAGAAACATGTACGAGTTATCTTTGCAGGGGGAAGCCAGAACATCACTCGATGGAAATCGTCGACGACCGTTCAGTAAAGGCAAAGTTTCTGCTGGCAAACGATTGTAAGACCGCGCATTTCGCACATTATCATGTCTAATCACCACTTTCGTTGCTATATCATATCCTGCTTTTTCCTGCGCATTTTTGTTTAAAAATAAGACAATTTGCTGCTGCTGCGTTAAATAATTATGTTTGTAGACACGTGTGCCTATTTAGATTTAGCTGCGGCTTCTCTTTTATATTTTGTATAATAAACCTATTCAATGTATGTGTTGGTGCGTAAAACTAACTGATACATCGACCATCCTTAACTTAGTATGAATGTTGTTGTTCTTGTTGTGCTGTACAAGAGGCCACATCCCACGCGCCAAGCATAGTGGCACAACGGAAACACACATTACTAATAAAATCGAGTCCAGTTAGTCTCTTGTCTAGTAAAATCAGCATATGTGTGACTGTTTTGCTGCTGTGTATGACAATCGTTATAGTGCATAAAGTGGCCATGACGATTCTCGACACGGACTACGAAAACTTCTTCATCATCCGTGCCCTAATGCAGCCGAAAGGTACGTCCATAACTGGACCCCTATCTGTGATGTACACATACAAATATTCGATCTATTAACGCGAGAAGTACATGTTACGTTGTTTGTCGGGGCCACTCCAATATGTCGTTCAGACAGAGGAGAAGGACTCGCATATATAATAATATATAAATATTTGTTTGATTTCGTATTGCAGACGTGTACTACTTCGGCGGTCGCGATTATAGTAAAATGGAGCCCTATGAACCACACGCACAGGAGATCTTTAAAAAAAACGAAGTCACGTTTCCGTTTCTCGTCGTGAACAACACCGGCTGTCCAACCGATGCTAGTGTCTTCTTGGACTGATTCCGCTACGAGGACCGAACAAGAGTGGAAAGGGGTAACCAGCAAAAAAAAATATATATATATATATATATATATTTAAGCTGCTATTGCACTATGTAAGCTTTGATAAGTAAGTGTAAGCAACGTTTTTTTTAATTTACTGACTTATTTCCTCATTTTTAACTGAGCCAGTAAATACAATTATAAAGAGTGTACTAAAAATAAGTAGCTACACATATAGCCACTCGTTCGAAATAGAGAACGTCGGTTGCTAAATAGAGGCAAAACGTAAGAACAAAGAGAATATATCAAAAAAGCAGGTCTGCTGAGATCTATGCCTGAGTAGAACCACACACCATTGCACTAAATATCCTTCATCGACACGGTCAATAATAAATCCTACTTTTTCTTGATGCTTACTTTGATCTCTCTCTTCATTCGTAATTTGTCCGTCTTTCTACCTAGGTGTGTCTACACGAGTAAATGCATGCGTACATACGAGTACATTAAACAGTGTATTAGTTTGTTTACTTTTATATATATAGTGAATTTAGAAATAAATCATTATTTAACTAACTTTAAGGTTAGACCGCGTGATATGACATTACAAGGCATGACGCGTATGACCGTTAAAGCATTAGCATCGTGATTTGGCAAAGTCACGAAGCCACCTATCTTCCTAAAAAAAGTTACGTTATGTGCATTTTTAACTCATTTGAGATTTATATTTTTTCTCTCTGAGGTGATTAGAGTCAAACGTTATTGTACGTATTGAAAATTCTGAAAGGTGGACTGTTACAATTCGGATGGTGTTAGGCATAAAATAAAATGAAAAATCCGGAGGTCATATTTTTTCTTCTCACATATGGCTCTTAAAGCATTATTCCGTCTAAACTGTAGTTTATTTATAAGGGCTGTAGAGGTTAGCCCCAAGCAGTAAATAATATGTCATATAGCAAATAAATAACGATTTTGACCGGCTTATTGATCTACACCATGGACTAAAAATGGACATGTTTGTCTATTTAGATTTGAAACACAGACTGCGCTTTGGGTACCTGTCGAAAATAAGTTTAGGTTGGCTGTTTGTGTATTCAGCACCGATTTTGTAGATAAAATAGGCAAAAAAAGGTTATTTCATCAGCAAACAACAGGTTTTAGTTCACTAGAATTTACGAGCCAGCTGCTATGTATCTGAAGCAGTGTTGGTGATAGGCTAGTTCTTTGGAGTGTACTGCGATGCGGGGAACATTGTGATGACACGGTGCCACGTTTCTGTTGATCTGTACCTTAATATTTATATACAAAATAACTAACGCTTTAGGCCCGTAAGTTAATTTTAGTCTTGTGGATTTTGATTAGATGTTTTTATCTATTAAAAAATAAGTTTTTATTCAACATCAACAAAACTACCAGCAACCTTTTTTGTTGAATTTCAGTTTCTTTTAGAAAAAAAGGTCCGGCAACTATATTATGGTCGGTTAAAAGCAGCATTCGGTTACAATTCATCCAAATCAATGCTGATCAACGTTGTGGAGGGCAACCAGGTATCAACACCAACAAGCGGGTTCGGATACTCTTACTAATATTAACCCCACTTGGCCGATTTAAGATGACAAGGACCTAAAAGTTGTTTGACCCAGCAATGTTAAAATATTCATCATCAGAGAACTATTACTGTGTTTATGTATTTTGTTTCTCACAAAACTTTCAATCGTTTTTTTGGCGGGACTCCACTATGTCTTTATTAGTAGCACAGCAATCTCCTTTCACACAAACTAAAGAAAATCAAAAGTCGCCACGCATGCTCGCATTTTCACTACGGACAAGGCGATTTGCTTGCGATGAGTACGATCGTCATCTGCTTCAAGTTTCCAAACTTAAGCCACAGGTGAGCACAGGTTCTCCACGGTCAATGTATCTTCAGATCGGAAAGTGCAACTTAATTGATCTCCGTGAAAGTGCGCCCTGCCCTATCGCTGCCGTTTCCCCGCTAGTCCGTCAGGTTTAGGTTGGGACCACTCCATCACTGTGCCGGACCACCGCTACGACGCTTCCTTCACTAAAAGCCGATGGTGTGAATGGGTTACTGGGGGATGAGATCACGAAAGATCGCGAGAATAGTTATGCGGATCGATTTAAACGAATTGCAAAAACATCTACGGTCGAGGTGAAAAGGGACACGAAACGTTAGTCGTTGAGTGCACAGTTAGCGCGTGTTATTCGATTATATATATATATATATATATTATATATAATATATATATAATATATATATATATATATATATATATATATATATGCATACATATATGCATACATATATATACATTCACAGATGGAATAACATGAATGGCGGCGAAAAATGCTTCCTGCGCTCCAATTAGTCTTTTTGCAACGGCACAATCTCGTTCTGCTGCGTTCCGACCTTTTAAAGCTAACAATCGCGGCCCGTCCGGCGTGTCGAATGTTAGGGGGTGGTGGGACCGTGTATGCCTCGTAGTTTCGAATTCGCGCATAGTTTTTCTTCGCGGTCACGTGGACTGGCCAAATTGTGCCAGACCCGAAAATGAAAGGTCTAAGAGCGTGACGCTTTTTTGCCGTACCATGCCCGTCTTGCACCGAATGGAAGCATGCCAACACGCAGGTGTTATATATATATATATATAACGTAGAATACAACTAACGTTTGTTTATCGACAATGTGGCTATATTATTATTAAATAAAAGGTAGAATGTTCATTCTAAGTAGTAAATTCGTATAGCTGGACTGGGCTGGTGCGTTTTGAGCGTGCGCATATACGTACTACAGTAGACCACATAGTACTATACAGACACAATCAGAAATGGCTAATTCGTATTAACACCAGTTTACTAACTAAATATACTTTATTAATTTATTTTGCTCGTATACGTTGTTAATCATATACATGTATATATATAGACATGTATATATATATATATATATATATATATATATATATATAGAGGCTGTCGATCCTTCGTTTGTTATGACGGTGGCCACGTGATCCGTTTCGAATACAACAACTAGCCCGCCATTTTAGCGTCGCGTCCTGATAGCTTGAATTTTCCCGCCGGCCCGGCGAGAGGTGCCCTTTCTCACTGGCTCGCTCGCTGCAGAATCTCCATAAAATGCTCAAACCGAGCGTGTTGCTTCCTTTCGACCTGCGACTGTTGTCGTTATCGGTTGTCGTGTTCGTGCTGGGCGAGTATTGAGCCTTGACTTTGGGTCGGAGCGAGAACTAAGCATGGCTGACGGTGGTATCCAATCTGGCCGCCGAGTCGTCCGCACTCCAACGCAAGGTGGAAGTAGAATGCCGCAATGGCAATACGTAACGTGGCTTGTGGATCGCTGACCTCCTCCATCCTGTGGCCTGACCCGATGGCTCGACATTGTTGTTAAAATGTTCGATATTACGGTAATCGTCGCTGAGCACGTGTCCTCGGTGGGACCATCGATACGCCTAATGTCAGAAGTCTGTTGCCCGGCGTTTCATTCTCAACTTCAGCAGGTATGTTTACCGATATTTCGAGAAATTTAATACGAGACAGGCAGCTATACTGATTGGTGTGTGAGCTCAGGTCGTTAGATGATTGAGAGGCGCCGTACAGCGGCCACTGCGTTGGTGAAGTATTCCCATATATATATATATATATATATATATATATATATATATATATATAGCGTTCGTTTCAAGAATAAAGAAAGAATAAAAACCTATTCTTTATCAATTGTCTCGCACGGCGCATTTCAACAGGTGGCACACGTGGCTCCTCTTGTGCGCCCGAATCGCTTTATCCTAATATTTGTCTCTCTCATTATATATATATATATATATATATATATATATACATATCGCTTTGCTGCTGTCGCAAACACTGATGACGTGATGACCCTATTACTTGCTACTTCTGACGTGGGATGAGAATGTCCGTCTGATCATCTCTGTTTTGCTAACAGCACAGCACACTTCAGTTACAGATACAGTCAAGAACGGAATGATGTAAATAACGGGTGCGAATGTTTTTAGTTTCAGGCGGTCATGAAGTCGTTGCTGTGTCGGCCAAGTTGATGGGTCGCTGCTGTTCCCCTGTTCGGAGCAAATCTGAGGAGGGGGTAGTTCTGGAAGTATTGCTGAAACGGTGGCACGATCTGGCCAAGTAAGTGCTTGTTGGATTTGTATATATATATATATGTATATATAATATGGGTGGTCGTGTTTATGATGATTTTCCAAGATAGGGACATATGAATCCTATGATTTGAAACTTGGAACAAAGAACCTGAAAAGTCAGTCACTCCATATTTATATACTATATAAATATACACTAAAAGTGAACTCTTTCTAACCGAAATTTACCTCCTATTTTTTACAGAGTTCGAAATGCGGTCAAGGGACTACATAGTTCCTTTATCTAGCTTACCTCTTGCACTGGATTACAACAGTAATAATCGCAGTGTCTAGCGCGCAACTCGGTGCACGTGCAAAGTGTGGTCCGAGTCACGTCTATCAGATTCAAGCGTTCACCTCGTCCCTCGGGACCTCAAGGTTCGTTGCAGACCCACAGCCTGACCGGTCGCCGTGAAGCTTGGCCCGCGTCTAGAACAATCAATTTTTCTCGTTGCCTGTCGAAGCTGAGCATCAGATTCCGTCACTGCTCCCCCTCACCGCCCCACACTGCCGCGGAAAGTGCTGTTGGTTCCCCAAAAACGACAGTGGGGGGTACTGCCTTAAATACAAAAAGTACCACAGGTAAGCAAGCTCCTTAGATATGTAGTTTATCTATATCGCGTCCTTAGTGATTAGTGATTTCTCTATATGTAGACGTCGCTAACCCGTACCGTCTAGCGTCGATTGTATGTGATGATAAACCCGAAATTGAGTACTTGCTATCTGAGACCAGATGACAAACCGCTACTGATCAAATAGGTGTCCTATGTAAAATGTTTGGACTGCATAATTTACCACGCTATTAATGGCCATTTTAACATGTGCATCGTCTTTGGTGTCGTTTCCAGGGGAAGGTGTTGTAACATACGGCTCGCTTTCTCCTACGTATTGCAGAAGTATGGCTTGTATGGCCAAGGTAAGTTTTCCACAACTATTTACATACATTTGCATGTAATGTTCTTTTTTACAATACTGATGAGATACAGTACTTGCTACTCTGAGACCAGATGAGATTTTCACAACTCTGATTTAGCAGCGACACGCGGCATGAGTAGAGCACCGATGTTAACTGATAACGTACTAAAAATCTAACTTTTTTAATGAACTTCCAGGCATAGTCCGGTCATCATACCGCTGAGAGTCAGTGGCTTTGCTGCCACAAAGACTGTTGGGCAACTCCTAGATGTCTCAACATGTTCGGCCCTCGGTGCATTGAAGATAGGCCACTGAATGACTTCCAAGCCCGTAGGGGACGGAGGATGGTCTAGAATTTAAAACAGTTTCCGGACGGCGATCGAAACTAAGGAAGACATTTTCAAGCTTCGATTAAAATGTATCTATCTTCATCAGGCAAGGTTCGTACGAGCGTCCTTTGTACCTCTTTTGTTGTAGGCGTATTAATTTGTGGCGTTGTTGCTAATGATGACCTGGTGAATCTCATTGAGATATCGTGATATAATTGCCTGCCATAATCCATTCATAAAATCTCGGCGCACTGACCAGCAACTAGCCACTTCATCAGCCAGAGTGTTAGATCTATTGATAGATATTTGTTGAGGTGTCTCTGTACGTATGCTTCGTTTCGGTGTTTAAAATTATTTCACTATGGCTGTGGGATGTTTACAGGTCATATCTGCGCATGCTGCTACAGGGACCGTTGAGGAAACCCTCGATATCTCGACATATCCGGCTCTCGGATGGTGGAACAACGGTGTCATAATAATAATAATAATAATAATAATTGGTGTGGGAATTAAATTAAATTGCACCTTTATTTTGCCATTATCAAAAAGCAGGATGTCCTTGAAAGGGGAGTGTCTATATTGATGAGTAAATAAACTTGCATCTTCGTGCAAATTCGTGTTGTCGCTTTAGGTAAGATGTACGTATGCTTCAAAATACCAATATATATATAGCATGTTTTTTGTAAATGGGACTTTGTGAAACTATCTGTTACTATGTCACAAATATGCTAAATGGAAGAACGAGATACAAAATAGTAACCACAGTTAATTCTACCACCGATAATTGCCCTTAAATTAATTTAAAAATTATGTTTACTATTAAATCGGATATCCAATATGGACTGTCATATTGGATATGAGTCCATCATTTTAAGCAAGCTTCATTACCTATACAAGTCGCGCTAGATGCTAGTTGCCAAGGGCGACAGTATGTGGCGGCGTTGTCTGCGAGACTGGTGCGCTAGTCATGTGTCATCCACTGGTTGGTGCAATCCTTCTTTGAATGATGCTTATGATGCTTATTCAGAGACTAGTTGATGAACAACCATACCGCTGAGAGTTGGTTACCATGCTACATCCACAAGGACTGTTGGATAATTGATATTTCAATATGCCCGCTTAAGCTGCAGCCTTAAGCACCTCTGATATGAACGAGCGACATGTTCGTTTAGATTCAGATAAAGCGAATATTAAATCTATCTGTGAGGCTCAGGATGAACTCTGAATAGGCAGGATGAATTGTTCGTAACTACTGGCCGAGAAGGAGTAGGGTGGAGACGGCGAAAGTAGTCCTCGTTCACGTCGTTGAAGTTGCTGATTATCGACCTAGCATGATTAGAGCAGGAGATAGAAATGAAAAGTCGGCGCCTCACTGTAGTAGATGTTTCATCACCCATTGCTCCTCTCATTTTCTAAATGAGACCGGAATGCTGTGATAAATTTATATTTCCTATATCATAACGAACGAATCATCAATCAAACGAATTGGGAAAGAAACGAGTGTACAACAACTACCGTTGAATCGTGCTCATATGATGTTTGCCGAGTGTCCGCACATTTATGCTGTACTTTCCAAAGCAGTTCATCTGCTGTATAAATTACATTAACAGTATGCGCATCCACCCATTGTCCCCATCGGATGTTGGAACTATATGAAAAAAAAAACCGTTTACCGAACACCTGAAACCAAACGTAATTGGTTCGAGTTAATAAGTTTGGTACAGTTGCCAGAGGAGCGGCAAGTGTAGAACTGCATCCACTGCGCTTCACCCACGAGTGTAGTTCTGGTAGAAGTAATTACTGTCACTGCATTGTATACCGATGAAGAGGTTAACTAACGTTTATAGATACAATCGCGACCGCCGACAAATATGTTGGTCGAAAAATTTGCCTATTATTGATAATAATCTGAACGAGTTGTGGTAACGCAAAAACGGCTACAGTGAACGAACGCATACTTCTATGCACTCTGCGCATTGCTGATTAATGTCTGAACTTGCTAAAGTATGCCAGTAGCAACAGCAGTTGCAATTGCGTACTTATGTTTCTCAAAATGGATAAACCTTTGGTGGGGAAGTTTCCAGAATTTCAATTCGGATTCCAAACACAAAGTCAGCTGCCACAAAGAAACGTGAGTCTACAGGCGCATGCATTACTCCCGTGTTGGGTATCCTTGTCGCAGGCGTCCACCGCCATCGAAGCTGTATTCACTCTCTTATATAAAATTAAAGAGCTAATTACATCATTAAGCACTGAGCCCAAAAATAAGTTGATCTATTACCTGCTGTTGTGCACAGTATATTTTTATAAAACGCGCCTTTGAAGAAAGATTCTAAACAAGAAACAAAACAGAAAATGCATATATATATACAGGCTGTTGCCGAATTTTTTTATAATATAATATACAAAATGTAGAGCTCGTTAATGCAAATATTTTTTTCCAATGGAACATGGTCTCTGAGAAGTCTTGTTTCGTAGTGAGAGCGAAATTACTACAATTTGTGACACTAGTGTTTTTGCACGACATGGGAGCATAAAATGTGCTGCAGACAACCAGTCCCCCTAGACAGAAACTAAACACACTGTCGTGTTCCTGAGAAAATTCTGCTTCTTCGGGGCATATAAGGCCAGAAGATGCGTCACGGTCGTTTAAAAGAGAATTCTCCAAATTAGCTTTTACGCCAAATACTTCAGAATCATAACCCTACAACCACCCACGTGTTCAAAGCTAACATATTCATGCAAATGCGCATTTCATGACGATCATTTTGGTACCTATGGTAAAATGACTGTGGCGACGTTCACTACCGCCGACGTGTCGCGCGACTTCATGCACTTAATCTGGACAGCTTGCATTGCCATAAGTTTGGTACCAAAATTATGCGCATTTGCTGAATATGTTAGCTTTCAACACGTGGTAGGGTTATGATTCTGAAGTATTTGGCGTAAAAGCTAACAAAGAACTTCATTTTTGACGAATTCTCTTTTAAACGACCGTGTCGCATCTCCTGGCCGGCCTTATATGCCCTTCGGAAGAAGCAATTTTCTCAGGAACACGACAGTGTGTTTAGTTTCTGTCTAGGGGGACTGGTTGTCTCGCAACAGCACATTTTATGCTCCTATGTCGGGCAAAAACACTAGTGTCACAAATTGTAGTAATTTCGCTCTCACTCCGAAACAAGACTTCTCAGAGACCATGTTCCATTGGAAACAATATTTGCTTAACGAGCTCTACAATTCCCTATTTCTATTATAAAAACTTCTGCAACACCTTGTATATACAGGGTGTTGCAGAATTTTTTTTATAATAGAAATAGGGAATTTAATATATATATATATATATATATATATATATATATATATATATATATATATATATATATATTCTTTTTTTTAGCATGTGAACGAGGGCAAACACTTGATGGCATTAGGGCGCTGGCCGGAACTTAAAGCTGGCGCTTAAACCTGTTTGTTACTCTATTTTTGTAGAGCTGAGTGCTCATAAAATGTGTGTACACACCTGTGCAGTCAAATCAAATTTAGTCATTATAATCGTTTATTAACTGAGCATCTGCCGCAGTGATTCGTCAGGTCTGTAGTCGAATTGCAAGACATATCTATTTTCTCTACTTCAGCTGTACTAGAAAATGAGTTAAGTGCTTATCACTCAGACAAACAATTTGCCGCTCTGAAATTTAAGAATTATAACACAAGTAGATAGAATGCTATGCACTTGTAAATGAAGAGCCGCTCAGCCTGGTCAGTTACTCGAAGCTAATAGATAGATTCATTATTAACGAAACGCAGCTTAACAACAATATACAAAAACTAGCTGTCCGAGTCTAGATGAACGTCAATGGGAGACTAGCCAATGTTCATACCTGCCGAAGCGTCTTTTCCCTCTATATTCGCGCGTATCCCACACACCGTCTAAATCGCATTGGCGTGTCCGATGTGCGAAGCCGCGCGGAGGCTGTGGCATGATGCATTCGAACTTTGTCGACAGCTGATCTCTGAAACCGCACGGGGCTGCTCTTTCTCAAGTCGACATCAAATTGAAGGCATTTTGGAGGTTTCGTGTAAGGATCTTCAGCTAGCTGATTGCAGTCGGCCCCACGATTGAATGTCCGTAATGCCCGTTATCAATTGATCGGCTAGTTTCGAACCAGCAGTGACGCGAAGGAATGGGACATTGATACAATTGGTGAGACACTCTTCAATTGGAATGAACGCGTACTTTATCTGCATCAATTACAGGGTTATTCAAGGTCTTGGCAACTTCATACCTAGTGGTGACTAACCAATCACCAACAGATCATCAATGCGTTATCTTGAACTCCGGAAGATTCGTGGCATTTCTGATTTCTAAAGGCAGATTATTGCATACTGATAGGGAGATATTCTAGACTAGATTTAAGGCGCATTGTACGCCAACAGCGTAGTTCTACTAAATCGTGTTACCATATGTTATACTTGTTATATATATCTTGTTCCATACGATCTATATATATATATATATATATATATATATATATATATATAATTAGTTTACCTTTTTCCAACACTCAGCAACTTGTGAACGTCTGAAGGTAGCAGTATTTTGCTCTTCCGTTGTTTTCGTATGTGCTTTTTAGTATCATAGTAGTACGGATAGAGGAAGACAGATCTGGGAGGTTAGCGCAGTACGCTGCAATTGACGTTGCAATGGCAAGTCACGCTCTCGGATTTTGTGTCGTGAGGGCGCTGTCAACAAGCTGTCGACGAGCTGCGAAACCAGGCTACTTCCTGCACAAGATGCTTAGTCGGGAAAAGGCGCTCGAACAGAGAATCCAACGTATCCAAGAGGACAAACTGACGGTCAGCAAAAGACTGCCATCCGAGGCTACTCGACGTCAGAGGGTGAGTGCTACATGTTTATGCAATAGTTAATAGACAAGCAAGCTTGGACATACGTGGGTCAAGCTGCTTTACTAGCTACTGTCAAAGGGCGTGACACCGTGCGTGGAATACGTCAGTCTTCAATAAGCACCAATATATCTTATTCGATTTTCCTTGTAGGCAACTTGCAAACGTTATATATATATAGAAAAATAATAAAGCACGGGATAATAACATTACCCAAACCTGCTTCCTTTAAGGGGTATGCGTCGCGCCGTTATTGAACGCCCAATTCTTAGTGTTCCAGTTTTCCAGTCCGTCTCGTCGGATATATATAAATATATATATCTATATATCTATTTTAGATACCCTTTTTTCTCTAAACTTTTTAAAAAACGGTTGCCTCTGAAGTAAGCCGAATATAACGACCGAAAGCTATGGTGTGGTTGTCAAACCCCGAGTAAAACCTGCAGGATTTGATCCAATTGGTTCTGATGGGACTATGAGCTCTACTCTTCATGGTTGTTATTACTATCATTCTCATTACCAGTGATACTGCAAAATAGAACTTAACGTGTACTGCATCTAAATGATTCTTAATTATACTGGTGCTTAATTATACTGGTGCTTAAAATGAGTGATGCTTTTTGTCAATGTTGCCGCTCAAAAAAGTTAACGTGGTTGTATAAATTGTAGTCTCGGTTGACTGACGTCCTGCACTTCGATCACTGCTATTCTGTGTCACTGCCATGTACTGTTGTCGGACAACATTTGCGCATTAGCATGTGCGACGATAACGTTTTATCGCTTTGTTTATCCCCAGGTGCTTAATACATTGTATATGGAAACGATATCGGATATCCTCGCATCGGAGTTCTCTGCCACTCTAGAGCCGTTCCAACTTTGCTTAACTGGTGTACGCATTTCTATCGATCTGAGTGAAATCAAAGTGTTTTGGACCAGTGTCACTGGTGTGGACACGCGAAAGGTTGCCGAAGTTCTCGAAGAAATTGCTCCACAGGTAAGTGTCGCATGTCGAATTAGTATTGCTATTGCTATAGCTTTGAATAGTCTTTTAGTGTTGCTATTGCTATAGCTTTTTGGGCGTTTCTTTTTCACTTTGAACGTGCAATGCGTAAGGAGGCTAATTGTTTTTTTTCACATTTCTTCATCTATGTCAGGTTCGACAGGAGCTGAGTGCCGTTAGACATATGGGCGCTATTCCGAAGGTGAGATTTGCCCAATACGTCGGAGCTTTGAGGGAGATAGAGGCGCTTGAGGTAGGTCATCATCCAGCTGCAAACTACTACAATCTACTATCTATAAACATATATATGATTTATTGTATAATATCAGCTGATTGACGTTTTATAATTTATTGTATCACGTCGTATAATATAATGTATCATGTTGTACGTAGATAGTGTGTGGATATGTGTGTGAGAGGGAGGCACGTTGTATAATTGATACGAAAGTGCCTGCTTTTGGCAAAACCGGCGGCTTCGACCGACCGGATCACTTGCTGACGACCCAGATGTTGCCTTCTGCGTTTGCTTGAGCAGACGTGCTGCATGTAGCTGTAGTGGCGCTGTCAGGCCGGACTTTGTGTATGGTAACTCAAGTAGATAGCAATACTAATCGTAGTAGTAGTTGCTGTTGTTGTTGTCGTACTTGTCATCAATCAAGGGAAGTTATATTATGTTTTTAGTTAGATTTACATCTTAGACAGTGGTTCCGGTGGACGTGGTGCTTACCTGGTGCCGGTACCTCCGTGAGAATCAAGAAGGCGGAGAGCCCAGGAGGAGGCGTTGCCATTGCACTTCGGCAGGGACCGTGGAGACCTGCCACTCTCCCAAGCTGGGAAATTGGGGGCATGGCATTTTTGGTAGTAGAACTAAACATATGTTCAACTACTAAAAAGGAAGTGCTTTCGTGTATCGTAGCTATCGTGCACGGTGTGTAAGAAGAGATTGAGAATTGATTTCGTGTAAGCCAGTAAGCCGAGTTCGGCAGAGAGAGAAGTTGCCTTTGTAATTGGTCGCTAATGGTCGCTAATGCATCCATCATTGACACATGACATCACATTGCAGCGGCTCGATAATCTGCGGAAGGCCGGCGAACTTGACGGTGCCGAGCCAGCAGCGCCGGTTTCCAACGGACGTCGCGTCTGTGTTTGGACTCGACCGCGATAAGATGCTCCGCGAACTTAACAAGAATATGGCACCGGCCGATGTTAACCTTGCTGCTGGTAGGTGTCGCACGGGTGCTGCTGCACGCGTGCGCGTGTTAACAACAGTCATAACACTGCAATGTGACGCCTTAATAACGAACATCCTTTTGCCTGTGTGTAACGACGCCGGGGAAGAAGACAGAACGAATCAAATTGTCGTTTGTCTGCTTACTACATTTAATATATAGTTATATATATATTATACATATGTCGGTATGGAACGGCTAGACGGCTAGTTGATGAGGCGAGGCAAGCATTTTTATTCTAACAGGTCGTACGAGCGTCTTATTTGCTCTATTTGTTTTTTTAATAATAAGATGTAAACAATAGAAAATAGGGCCACACATACCTACAACCAGTACTGCAGTTATATATATATATATATATATATATATAGAGAGAGAGAGAGAGAGGCACAGACCCCGCCTTCCTACTTGGCTACACTACGCGAATCAGACTAATCGAGAAGTTAAAAAGTAAATTCTGTTTTTTAACGACTAACCTTTCAGATCGCGTGGAAGCTGGTGATCACTTTCAAACACTTGTTCTCAAGCGATTGCGTATGAAAGCCGCTAAAACAAAGACTCTCGAGAACTCGGCAAAAGAAAGGCGAAAGCTAGAAATGCAGATTTATAACCAAGTATTTAGGGCACAGGATATTTAATTCGTGCTCATCGAAGCAATGTTCGAACTGACTCGAAGTTCTTTATAGAAGCAGTGATGAATCTAGGATACCGGCGCTAGAAACTGTAATAAAACGGTGACGTTTGTGGATAGTTGGCTAGCATTTGAAGTGAGTGCTGCTATAATGTTTTGTAGTAAATACTTTTTAAAGTCCCAGCTTTCTAAGTATAATGTGCAGGGTGCCTCCAACAAAAGCGGAAAAATGATTTCAAATAAAATACTGTTTTTATTTTAATATCGAAATGTTCATTTCTTCATTAAATATACATGCGGGACTTAGGTATGGAACGACACTTTCAAAGAAAGTCAGTAAAAATGGAAATGGAAGGCAAAAATCAGCAACTTGTTTATGTTACTTTAACAAAAAAATGCAAATACGGTTAGAAATATTTGGGGCTGGATCTGAGTGATGCAACGTCTTATCTCCTTCGATCCCAAAACGTCTCCAACAGAGACGCGTTTGGGATGACACGTTTGTTCTCATTAAACTCATGCGGGTTTTCGTAACTTCAAATGCAAAAACTTTGAAGGCATGATATAATATGATGTTCATTTACTCTTCAACTTCATGACACATAAATAGTGCGAAACGTACGTACAAGTTACAGAAAGATTTTAAAACAATTTCATTTATTCTATCTGGTGTATACGTTCATATGGAGACAATTGTTACCTATTATATATAAGCAAATTAACGTTTAACACAAAAACAAAGGATTTTATACATTATCGTCGTATTATCTTGTGTTATTAAAATTTGTTTGTCTGTGGATTGTGTACATGCATACATCTGGTTTGAGTATCAACATGAAAATGAGCGTCACCCCTGAAGATGATTTTATTAGAAAACTTATCCTTCGCATGTTGTTATTTAGCCAATCGAGGATTTCTTTTCGTTATGCATAGTCTGTAGGGTTGAGTCGGCTGAATTTAGTAGGCATGAAGACGCATTTTTTTCCGAGCATTTAAAGAAACACTATGCAGCGCATAGTGTTTCTTTGAACTGTGACATTTTTGAGCACAATACTGAATTGATTTTTTTGGGCTCGTGGCCACGTCCTGGTAAACAGCTGTGATATTTATTGTTGAACGACCTGAGTGAACATGTGTTGCAATGGTTTGGCCCAAGTTATCTTCTCATAGTTAAAGCTGGCACTTGGAAAACTTCATGCCTATAAATTTAACGCAACTTACGAATTGTCAAACCTTCACCATTTTCAGCGCGTGTTATTGTGACGAATAGCGATTATTTTTTTAACAATGGCGGACTGTATACCATCGAACTGTTTAAGAATATATAGGATGGTGGGTTTCAAACGATAACAAAGCTGGGCTTTACAGTTGTCCTGGAGTACCACGCAGCCCTTTTATAAGGCGTGCACGTAACTTGTGTAAACAGCTGTAGTTTTTTTTCAGTATTTATAGACCTTGAATTTCTGACCTTTACGTTCTATCTAATTACCACTTGTTTTTTTTGTTTCCAGAGCAAGGGGAATGGCGTTTTTATGTAGGCCCCTTACATCAGCTGATTTTTTTACGAGAAACTCGTTTTAAGTTTAAACGTACTAAAAAAATTATATATATATATATATATATAAAAACATTCATGATTAGTATAGATACAAGACACACCTATCGAATTCATTAGAATGTAGAAAATAAATAAAACGCCATTTAGAGTATACTGAATATCCTATATGTATTCGGTTCGACGCTTCTAAGCACTCAACATCAGATTACACACTAAAACCATTTATTGGAGTCAACATGGTGATACGAAAAAGCAATAGATAAGATCCTCATATTATGCGAGTATATTTACTCGCATCATTTATAAATTGCATCATCAGCGCCATTTATAAATTAAACCATAAAAGCGGGTTATTTGTATTAGAAAAACAGCACTCGAGCATTTATCGGGATGGTAAAGAATGATGGCAAGTGGAATTTGGTTGAATCAGAATAATTTAACTTATCTTCGCTTGAAAGTCCAACCCGCAAAACCTCTGTGAGCTGTTGCTCTGATATCATAAGGTAGACTAAACGATTTTTTGCAACCGGGCCAAGCCCAAATTGGAATGGGGGTTTCACCTTGTCTAGCTTCTCGAGTTGTATTTCGTATAAAGCCACTGATGCCACATTGAAGTTGAAAAAATATTTTTTTGCGAATTCAGTGGGTACTGCTCTAGTTTTTTTCTTGGAGAACATAGCGATTATGCTCTTCCGAAGCCTCTTAGCAGTATGGTGATACTAGAAGCCATAGAAATACTTTAGCCTAGATAGCCTATAGAAGTAATTTTCAAAACCATTTACTACAGTTGCTCCTTGGAGTTTTAACGTCAAGCCAAAACGGGCCAGTGGCCCGCCTCTTTTGAACTTGATTATCTTGGTTTTGTCAGTATTTATTTGTGGTCCAAATTCAGTGCAGTAAGGGTATTAAAGCTTCGCTGCAGATCCATCTTCATACGAGTGAATGAAACAAAATCGTCAGCGAATAATATAAGCACGACTGTAGCATGTGCTGATTTGTCGTTTAATAAAATAGAAAATATAAGGGGTTTAGATTATCCGCCCTGTGGGTAGCCCGCAGTCTGAGTACGTTGACCAAGTTAGATATGCTTCCAGCATGCGCGGCGTGTTCTTAACAGCGTAGACTAAGACAAAGAAAGTAAGGTCATTAAAAGAGCGCTCCTAGGACCTTTGTAATACTTTTGATGAGAGCGATATATAGACGCCCCTAGAACGCAAAGAAAGCTAAACAATATGTTTTCGTTCCAATGGCGCCTCCTTTCTTGACCTTAAAGACAGCGCCAGCAACCTTAACCTGGTCATAAAATTGACCTTCCTACCGATGATAATGGTGAAACCGCTGAAAAGACTATTTAAAACTCATAGCTAATAAAATAATACCAAGTTTTTTTAGGGGCACACGTTGTCTAAGATATTCCTATATTAGAGAAATCATTGTGAGACGCTTAACCTAATACTGGATGTTTGTTTGTTTTGTCGTATACCGAAGCCAACAAATTTCCACACATGGTACACCAAGCGAGTGATATGCCTACGTGCCAACTTGTAGCGGCGCAAGGCACGTTTATTAGCACATCCGTATATGATAAGTGATTTGTCTGCCTAGTTGTAGCAGGGGGGGGGGGGAGGGATTATGAGGAGCAAAAATGAGACATGATAAGCTTTTTGGCTCCCCTCTATCTTTAGAGTCTGCCTTGGTTGGGAACGCGCTGTCAAGTTAGACTAGCTTCGAAGTAAAGTTTTCGGGCTGATACCAAAATTTAACGTCCACGAAACTGTTTTTCACATTGCTTCATAGACGATGGGGCTCAAACCCGCGCACCTGCTATGTGTCTCCTCCGATTGCGAGGCGCAGACCTAAGCCACCACGCCACCAGGCTCGACAGCTTCGAAGTAATGCCAAAGTAACACCAAGCCTGTGGGGGGGGGGCGGAGGTGGGGAGGAATCTGGACAATGATAAACGTGCTGCTGGATAAGGCTCGTATACCTGGCCTAGTGGTAAACGAACATCTGCGGAAGGCCACTTTATTGGTCCTGTGTTTTACTGCTTTTTTTTTATGGAAGAGCGTTAAATACTTTTACGTACTATTGCTACGAGTAGAAAATGAGGAAGGTCCCAATTTCCAATTCGAGCAGTGTGGCACTCGATTCCAGCGGATGGGTGTTAGCCCGCTGAGACCCATGCCCACTCAACGCACTTCCCCTCTTAAGCTTCAATCTCTGATGACCCAGATCTCCATAGAACAGTACTATGGGCCATCAGGAGAAGTGGCGAGTGCCACTCGGATCATTTGGCCTGGGCCACTCACGGGTTTCCCCAACGTTCGACGTGTCTTGTACTAACACCTGCGAAGCCGCATCATTCAGACTAACGTGATTTTCGAGTGCAGTAGACGGAAATCTTTCTCTCCTGAGCCTTCCCAAGGTTCCTTTTCTCCTTCATTACCTCCGTAGCCATAGCTGCTTCTAGCTTCCGCCCAGAAGTCGTGCCGCATATGTAGTCTACGAACTCCTTAAGGGTTCCTCTGGAGGGATCTGGCATATTCGCTCCTCCTCCGTCTCCCTCATTGGTCTATTTATTTGTTCCTGAGTTTTGCAATTGCTGTGGCTCTAGCCTGTTCCAGTGCCTGGCACTTTAGAAGAGTGTGGGTCGAGTCGTCCTCCGTTCCCTCTTGGCAATAAACTTAGCTCGATGAGGGAGCTTTTCCGATTCGAAAGAGGTATGTCTGAAAGTCCCCATGTCCCGTGAGGATCTGCGCGAGGTAATGGCTTAGTTCTCCCCCCGGCCGCTCAATCCATTGTTTGATGTTTGGGATGGGGGATCGAAGAGTGTGTTCCGGTGCTCCAGAAGGAATGGAGTCCCATTTGGCTTGCCATGCTTCCATTGCCTTCTCTCTCTACTGCCTTACTGCTGCTCGAGCTGTTGTCCCAGAGTTTCCGCCTTTCCTCCACCTTTAGATCCCAGGGAAGAGCTTCGACCAGCACGAGGGCAGAGTTTGTGCTAACGGTGCGATACGCCTAGATAATCCTGAGGGCCGCCACTCTTTGAGTGCTTACAAGGATCCTTCTCGCTTTCTTTGTTTTCAAAGAAGCCTTGAGCCAGACTGGGGACCCGAATAGCGCTATAGATTCGGTCACTGACATTAGCAATCTACGCCTGCATTATCTTGGTTCGTGAATGTTTGGTAGAATTCTTGCAATTGCATTAGCAGCCTTGGCCGCCTTTGCCGAGGTTATCTTCAGGTGACTGAGGCCCGTCAGGCTCTTGTCCAAGCAGATCCCCAAGTACCGGACCTCCTTGACCTGCTTCATTTGCTGTCCCTGCCAGGTATAGTTTGCTGGGACTCACCTTCTTCCGTCCCGTTAGCAGTATAGCCTCGCTTTTCTCCGGAGCGATTGCTAAGCCGGCTTCGTCCATCTATCTCCACGTAGACTCTAGTGTTTTATCAGCGTTAAGTTCCAATTCTTCTGCAGTCTTTGCCTGATCTGTGATGGCCAGATCATCCGCGCACGCGATCATCTCTACTCGTTGTGGAAGGTTATCCTGACAGAGTACGTCATCGTACGCTAGGTTCCAGAGCAGAGGATCCAAGATCGAGCCCTGTGGAACTCCTGCAGTCATTGATAATTCCACTTCACAGTTAAAAACAGTTCGGTCCTCCAGGTATCCTGAGATGACCTTGACAAGATAATGTGGGACTTTTTCCTCACTAGCGCGTCCAGTATTGTGCTCCACGGGAGGCTGTTAAAGGCGTTCCTGACATCTAGAAGTATTGCCAGGAACAGTTTTTTGGTGCATATGGTTAAACTATGTAAAAGGTCAGCCTTGTCCGTAACTCGATGGACAGCAGTGAAGGCTGACCGCTTTTTTTCTGAAACCATATTGGGAGTCCGACGTGTTTTACTGCTCATTTTAATAAAGTGCTTAGAACATCCCAATTACCTGTGGAATGGAAAACCAGTCTCGTTAGTACCATTGCGAAGTGAAAGGGAGACCCGCTAGTTCCATGATCCTACCGAGAAATAACGAAACGAGCGCAATATATAGATGACTTAGTATTGTTCTCCCGAAGTCGCTTTCATTTGCAGCAACCGCTTGCAAATCTACAGCGCTATGTAAACCGAAACAAACTGGAGATTTGTGCGAGCAGGACTAAAGCGATGAAATTCCGACAAAGAGGAAAACTGGCCAAAATCGATGAGTTCATGACTGGATTCAGGAATAATCGAAATCGTTCTCTACTTTCCCTACCTGGGGTCTTGTTTTCATCACGTGGCACAAGTTTCTCCAGGCATGTTGTATATAGAGTCAGAAAAGGCCTACAATCTCTTCACAGTGTGTGGATCCATACAGGCTGTCGATGGAAGCTGCTGTTAGCTTGTTTAGCCTGAAGAATTCACCCATCCTACGGTGTTGAGGTGATTTATTATTGCCTCTCAAGATCGAACTTAAGGACGTTTGATCAACTCAGAGCCAGTTTTCTAATAAGAGCATTGAACGTCCACCGCACTAGCCTGAATAGGTTAGTGTACATACTGGCATCGTCGCCGTTAGTCGTTGAGGCCTTGCAGAGGACGTACAGCCTACCAAAGACGACGGCCTTTAGAGAACACGTCTTCAATTGGTTAAGTTCTACGAAACAGGAGCAATGACGTCGGATTCGTGGAGAGCCTGCGGTTATGAGAACCGACATTTAGTCACCAGATTTGCCGTCCACGGCTTCCACCTGAAGATCTGTGTGCGCGAGTAGTTTCATGATATCTCGCCGAAGTGTATATTTAAACTTTGTGGCCGCCCGTGTGATCTATATCATCTTCAGCGTTGCAAAAGAGCAATTCCTTTGTCTCAACTCTGAAAATGTGATGCGTATGATGTATATGTGTAAATCAATAATCGGTTAATAAACCTACTATTTAGATGTATATATATATATATATATATATATATATATATATATATATATATATATATATATATTTACATTAAAGTCTACGGGTGACGCTAGCATTTCTATGAAAAAATTGGTGTCGCTCGGGTTTTCACAGTGGTGCGCATCTTCTTGACGAGAGGCATATGCCAAATAACTCACGTCATCTGTCGCGTCTGGAAACATTTAATTTCAACGATTTCTAAGTTGCTCAAAGGGCGTTTCGTCTTGCTTATGAATCCGGCACTCTGTATGCTAATAGGAGCAAGAAACCGCGTCGTATGTATTTTGGCTAACTGCGCAGCAGCTATGGAGGTGATCCGGTTCAGTCTGTGCAGTCACGTGCAGAAAACAGAACGCTACAAAATATCTCTAGCGAAATGGTGCCGAAAAACTTTGCCGGCTGGCGAGGAAATAAAGGCTCTGTTCATATTTGAGTTCCCCCATCTATAGGCAGTCTCGGCATGCTATAGCCGGCATGTTTATACAAATACATAATGCATGGTTACTATCACCTTGTGTGAAAGAACATTGGGTTGCATAGCACGCGATGACCCGTCTGGCGTTAGGGAAGAAATCTCTTCACTTCGTTCCGCAATAAAACGGCCAAACTTAGAGATTGCAATTAGACAGATGTCATAATATTAAAAAGAAAGAAAAAAAAAAAAAATATATATATATATATATATATATATATGCAGAACAAGTTATCGTTTGGGAACACATCATCATCGAAGTGCTCTGAGATGCGGTATTTGAGCCAGGCAAGTTGAAAGAGAAAGCCAGAGCACACCGCCGGTCGTTGTAGTCGCGTCCGTAATCCGTGCCCACGCAAGCGGTCGTGGTGATGCCTGCGTGGACGCACGGATGGTCACATGCGCATACGTATGTCTGTATGAAGTGTCCTGCTTGCCTACGTTCGCCGAGACCCCGTGTTTACCTTTTGTCACTCTGGTTACGAGTGACGCCCATTCGCATCCTGCTCTAAGCTTAGGCAGACAGGCGTAGAGACGCAAAAAACCATAATCCTGCATTCTCCTCCGATCCACTCATAGTCGACACGGGTCGTCTCTCCTCTCATGATAACCGATGGACCGCTCGATCAACCCCCGGTTGGTATTTGTTTGGTGGGCGGGCTGGGGGGTTCCCGGGGGTTCTCGATTTCGGGCCATCTCGTTCATATGGGCTAGCCGCCGTATCCATCAGTCGCGGCCCTAATCAACCCACGGTTGGAGCCAGCCAGCCAGCCAAATGAGGAGAGTTGGGGTGTCCGTGTGGGGTGGTCATGATGTCGCTGATCATGATATCGTGTGGGGTGGTCATGCCATGCTATTGCCAGGCTGCAACATTGGCGCCAACGGCGGTAACGTCTGGCGTCTGGCTGGATCAGCTGCGGCGAACAGCATACGAGCTCTGCTGTTTGCAACACCACCACCACCACTACCACCACCATTACTACCACCACCACCACCACCACCATCAACAACAACAGGACGGCGGCTGCAGCAGCAGAAGCTGCAGCCCCTGCTACGACCGTTGCTACAGGAACCATTTCGATGGGACTCCACTCACTGCTGCGACTACCGGGAGGCGGGATTGAGGGAAAGGGAACAGCTGCTGTGATGGCGGATCGTCCTCGCCGGCGTCCCGGCATTAAGTGGGCCCGTTTTTGCTCCGTTTACCATTGGCTGGTGGTGGTGCTGCTACAACTACCATCTACCACCTACGGGCCACCACGGGCGGCAACAGACGCGAGAAACAGTGACTCTCAGCTAATATACAGGCATTCGACATCATCGCCTGTGGCGCGGTCGATGGTAGACGCGGTACGCACTGAGGCACTGTAGGTGGTAGGCGCCATAGACAGTGTAGGTGGTAGGCGCGTAGATACTGTAGGTGATAGGCGCTGTAGATACTGGAGGTGGTAGGCGCCGTAGACAGTTTAGATGGTAGCGCCATAGACAGTGTAGGTGGTAGGCGCCATAGACAGTGTAGGTGGTAGGCGCGTAGATACTGTAGTTGGTAGGCGCTGTAGATACTGTAGCTAGTGGGCGCCGTAGACAGTGTAGGTGGTAGGCGCTGTAGACAGTGTAGGTGGTAGGCGCCGTAGACACTGTAGGTGGTAGGCGCCGTAGACACTGTAGGTGGTAGGCGCTGTAGATACTATAGGTGATAGGCGCCGTAGATACTCTAGGTGGTAAGCGCCGTAGGCACTATAGGTGGTAGGCCCGTTCGATAGAGTAACCGGCCGAATAGCGTGAGCGACAGCATCAGCGACGAAGACAACAAGAGCAACAACTACAACGTTCAGGTTCTCCTCCTTCTCGGCTCCGGTTGCACTCATTCATTCGTATATAATTAGTTTGTTTGAGCTCTGATTTGTCCGTTTGTCTTGGACCGGCCGACCGATCAAGAAGTCCGCCAGACTTTGTCGTCGATCTATCTATTTGTCTATCTCTCTTTTGCTATACATCTATCTATCTATCTATCTATCGACGCATCAGTTTCCTTGCCGTCATTCCGTTTGTTTCTTGCCCATTGATCGTTGGCTCTTTTAGTGGGCTGGCAGCTGGGTACAGCTGCCGTTCTGCTGTTATACCGTAAGTGTGTAGACTTCAACTACTACTACTATTACACTACGACTACAACTATTACACTACGACTTCGACTACGACTACTACAAGGACTTCTACCATACACGACTGCGACAGGCGGTGGTAGCCGACATGTACCACTGATTCGCAACAGTGCTATTTCTACTACTACTACTACTGGGGCGTTCTTATTCGCCTAACAGCAGAAGAAGCAGCAGCTGCAGCGGCGGCGGCAGGGACATCAGCAGCGGCCGCAGCAGCAGCAGCAGGCAGCTTCACGGTCTCTCCCCTCGGTTTCGTCGGTTCCCACAATCGGGTAGCCAGCGAGCCAGCCCTCTCCTGGAATTGTTGTTGTTGTTGTCCCTTGTGTAGTTGTTGGCCGTCGCCGCCGCAGTTGTTGTTGTTGATGCTGATGTTGATGCTGATGCTGATGTTGTTGTTGTTGTTGTTGTTGTCGTCGTCGCCGTTGACCGGCTTATGCTATGCTACGTTCATTGCCTCTGTCTGTCAGGGATTGAATTGGGGACAGTAGAAAGTTACTGACGGCGTTGATCGTGTGGCCGACTTCGTTTGCTTTGACATTGCATCGGTTATTGGTGCTGTAGCTGTTAGCGTAGCTGCTGTTGCTGTTGGTGTTGTTGCTGTTGTGGTTGTTGCTGTTGTTGTTGCTGCTGTTGCTTCTGATGTTAATGTTGTGGTTGTTGTTGTTGCTCATTACGGATGTTGTTGTTGTTGTTGTTGCTGTTGTGCCTTTTGCTGCTGTGTAAACCTGTTTTGTAGTCGCCCTGTTTGTGTGTCTGTGTGGATGTGTTTACTCTCTGTGTGCGCTGCAAGGAAAGTGTTGGTGGCCGAGTTCCGCTTCTTCCGAAGTCGAAGATGACACGGCACACATACCGATAAAGGAAACATCGCGCGAGTGAGTACTCGCGATACGAGTGAAAGTTGCCAACGTTCAACAGCAACAGCGCTCATTCAGTGGTGAATCGAAACGGTGCTCACCCACACACAACAAGGATAACCCAGGCGTGTCCTCACGTGCGTCACGCGTGTGCACGTGTGCGAGAAAGTGCGTCTTCGGGTGACACCTCTGTGTCGCGTGAACTCCGCCGCGAACTTCCTCTGAAGTCGTCGGCATCTGCCGAGACAGAATTCCGGCTCGGCAACAGGGATACTCGACGACAGCTGTGTGTGACGGACAGCCGTAAGCGGCTTCGATCATGCGAAGCTCGATGAGTGTCACGTCGAGTAGCCGAAGGGCAGCGGCGGCGGCGGCAAACTGAGGGAATCGCGCTGTCGAAGTAGCGTGAGAGCGAAGAGTGAAGTGTTCACAGCAGAGCTGAGGTGGTGCAACTCCGGCGCGACGGCTGGCGTCTGGTTAGAAGCGGAAGAGAAGAACTACGCGGAGGGAGCAGCATCTCAACACACAGATGAGGATACCGGGCATTGATCTTCGTTCGCGGTCACGGATCTCGCGGCCCCCTACGGCTATCCGGTAATTTGAAGCGTGTACATTCTGAGTTTTGATTGTCCACTAAAGCGATCATACATTCGTTTAATAGGCATCACTTTCTACGCATTTATTCTAAGTATTTGTCGAGCCCGGTGACGTGGTGGGTGCATGCGTCTGCGCCTCGCGATCGGAGGAGACACATAGCAGGTGCGCGGGTTCGAGCCCCACCGTTGCCCCACATTTGTATTTATGGACGTTCGTCTGTGAAGCAATGCGCAAAGCAGTCTCATGGACGTTAAATCTTGGCTGAGAGTCAGCCCTGAAAGGATTTTTTATTCTAAGTATTTGCTGCTAAACGAGAAAATGAGCGCGATGAGATATTTAAATTTATAGGCGTTTTTGCTTCAGCCTGGTTTTATTATATTGATTATTTTTCGATTTATGTACAACGCAAGCGTGTGACAAAAAGCAGTATAAGCAGTAACGTTTAAGAGTGCCTTCAGTGTGAAACCGATGCAAGCATGTGTGCACAAATTGAAAAGATAAGATTGCTTCCATCGAATGAATGCAGTGTTTTTCGTCGTTGCGCTCTGTCACCAACTAAGTGGTCGAGCACAGTGTAGCACCCCGTTGCTTGAAACGGTTTTGCATTGGAAACA
Source organism: Dermanyssus gallinae (assembly GCA_003439945.1). NCBI lineage: Eukaryota > Metazoa > Arthropoda > Arachnida > Mesostigmata > Dermanyssidae > Dermanyssus > Dermanyssus gallinae. The sequence continues at coordinate 12,032 of QVRM01005799.1, read as the reverse complement.
GAGCAGACGTCCTTGAATGCGCCACGAAACCTAATGCGCAGATCTTTCTTCATTGCTAAGAAAATTGTACGCAGCTGAGCGCATAATGCTTGGCGTATGTCAATAAGGATGCACGACAAAGCTTTCCAATCTGCTTTCTTCTCAAACACGTTTACCTAACTTACTGCATCTACCGTTTTGTGTCTAAAATAACCCCTTTATCATGCAAGTGAAGGTATTTTTCATTCTGTCATATTGTAAGATCACTTACACTATTGAGTGGAAATCTTTTCCACGCAAGACAACTACAATCAATTTGTTCCGCTGCAGTTAAAGCCATACAAATCAGCGCTAGACGTCCTAATTTTCTGATCATAGTGCCCGTGCATCCTTTAATTAGCTTTATATTGTTATATAAATGTATTAGCTGCCATACCTTTGGTAGCATTTTCTTTATGGTGTGTTTGGCCGAGTATGAAACTTTACTAGATATATGAGCTGGATATTGCATCCAAGAAACCTGTATTCTTGTTGATGGTCGCTGCATTTGTGTGGTGTCTTCAGCGAAGCGAGACGGGCAGATCACGCAACTTGGCCAGACGTAGGAATTTAGATTCACTTGAAAAATAACAGTAGGCACGGTATTACTATTATTACATTGCTCTTCAGGCTATTGCCAACATGTCATGCCGTCCATATGACATGTTGTGGAGCTCTAAACGTTGTAATTATATCTGTTTGATTGCGAAACTTGATTAATAAGCCTGTTAGGTGGGCTACTCGTAAAATAGGAATTCTTAATGATATTGAATAGATTTTATTTTGTTGTCTGCTCGTTTTTATTAAGATCAAACGAGCTCACCGTCGTAAACCCTTAATAGTGTTTGGTAACCGATAGGGCTAGAATTGGCAAACCGTTGGCGCTAAGGTAAGGCTAGTGGCACTTAGTCATGAATGAACTATTAATACACATGGAACAATTGGAGCAAGCAAATGGAAAGAGAGAGAGAGGTGTTTACCAGTATTTTATGTGCGTATATAAAAAATAGCAATGTATGCGATTGGACAGTGTCTCCGCAAATGATTTTGCCTATTCGTCCACCTCGCTGTTTCACTTTGTCGGTGAAAGTAATCTACAACCATAGACTTTACGATTTCTCCTCTCTTCCGCCGACTCCCACAATTGGAACTCGCTACGTTTTGATTAGGTAAAATACCTGGGCATATTCATTCCGTTGCAATGGACTGGCGCAGGCTGTGCCAATGTTTACAATATGTGGGTGATTGTCACTGTTGAGGTGGTGACAGTGTCGTGTTTGACTCGCGGAAACTGGCATCGCTGACATGCAGGGGAGGGCACAATGGCAGCAATACTAACGCAACAGCACACCTTTAATTAGACGCGGCGATGTCACAATAAACAGCTACTGTCTGTCGATTGCTGGCCTTGGAAATACTGGGGTGGCCTGCTTTGTAGGGTGGACGCCCCGTGACTTTCGGTCGTCGCCGGTCACTTACCGGTAAGCGCTCATTAGGCGTGAGATGATTGGACGGTAGGACGGGTGTCATCAACGGATTTATGTTGTCAGATTAGTCGGAATCGGCGATAGGCCTACGCGTTCAGGTGTCGTTCGTTTGTCATTGGTTGGTCGTTTATTGATGCCAGAATCATAATCGCACGTGCGACTGGCTGTACGAATGACAAATCAGACAAATCAGTATCCCAACACAAATTAGTAGTAACAGCAAGAAGCGCAACAACAACAACAATGACAACAACAATAATCGAAACAACAACGACGACAATAACGACACGAATAATTTTGCATGAGCGTCATTAGAAACTAAAGTGAACTCTGAAAAGTTTGTCGGCTCGAATCGAAAGAGGATAGTGTACAGTCTATCCTTGTACTGTTTACTGGTCCGGTAATTAGATAAGGTATATACATAATAAGTAATTAGATAAGGTATATACATAGTAAGTAATTAGATAAGGTATATGTTGAAGTGCTCGACCAATTCAATCATATTTATTTCACTCAGATTGAGTATAATGTACAGGTAAAGATGTTTCTTCATAATACTCTATCTTCTTCACGCTTTCGGCGAGAGAAGTAGTGCAACGATGTTTTGTTCAGCGCTGTGCATTCCACTGCATGGTACTTGGCACACCTCTGCAGGCAGAACCGGCAGGTGCACAACTCGTACTCCTCGTGAAAAGCTGCGTTTGAACATACACAGATAAGGTATATAAATAATAAGTACTTAGATAAGGTTTATAAATAATAAATAAATAACCAAGTTAGATAAGGCCACATGCACAAACTGTGCAGGTATGCTAGGAATCCTAAAGGAATTTTGTTTGACAAAAACGCACACTATATTTCTACTACAGTTACACAGTTACACTGTTTCTGGCAACGGTGAAGAATCCGGGTACGTTGTTGTCACCTGCAACTAGAAATCCGGGATGTTTGCGGCCGGAAAACTGATGTTGAGTCGCAAAAGCACTCTCTTGAGAAGAGTGCAGAATCTATCTGTAGTTGTGTGCGCTGTTGTTGTTGTTAGCGTTGTTTGCTTTTTTTATTCACTCATTTCTGTTTTTGGCTGTTGTCCCGTTGCTGAAGACAGATAGTTCAACAACTTCTGCTGTTGCTATTTTTATTTTATTTGTTCCTTTGGTTGTCTGCTATATAAGTGTGATTTGCAAAATCAGTGTGTGATTTGCCATTGTCAGCATCTGTCTTGCGGGACGCATAAGATTCGTTTACACAGCCCAATGTTGAGAAATTATCTGTACTATTGTGTAGGCAGTAGTGACCGCTGGGGCTATAATGCTTTTAAATGATAAGGTTATATAAGTGCGGCGGCGCGCCGAATCGGCCTGCTATCGTATTTGATGGGTCAAATCCAATTTGCACCAAAGGTTTTTTAAGTGCGTTTAAGTTACAAAATATTATGTGTATTTTGACATTAGAGTCGCATTGCTTGTAAGTCTGAAAGCCCATGTACGCAGCGCTGGAAGATAAAATACATATGATTTTTTATTCTTTGCACCGCGTTACCTAAATAGTATACCTACTGTTTTAAATATAATAATAGTAAAAACTTCACGTTAGCGCGGAGACAATTGTTCACTCCAAAGTGCTAACATAAATAAGTTATAAAATAAAACAAAAAAAATTGTAAAAACAATAATAAATCAGTAAAGAATATTTTGCCAGAGTGTTCATGGATCTGGTCGAAGTATATATTATTAGTGGTCGTCTGATAAAGCTTTCGCTAAAATTATATTTCATTAACTTAGTGGATAATCAGATGTGGCCATCCGCTTCAGCGATGGACAGCACGTCTAAAAACCGCTAAGTCTTTAAGCGTGCTGTCAAAAAAAAAAAGAAAGACCAAGCAAGATGGCTTAGTGGCAAAGCCTTTGCCTTGCATTCGGGAGGACTGGTTTCAAGACCCAGACCGGCCACTCTTAAATTGGTTTGCATGGTTTCCAATTTAGACAAGGTAAATGCCGGAGTGAATAATAAGTTAGCCAATAAAAAATTAGCCATGACATGACAAGACCGCACACGGGCATTAACCTTACGGAAAGTCTAAAAAAAAAAGTGATGCAATGTGTAGGCTCGCGTCTTGTCGCCATTTTGTCACGTCTTGGGCACGCATGACTGTAGCACCATGTACAATTATATATATGTGGTTGTGCTGATTTTTGTCTCTCTTGTATCTCTCGCCCAAGATGTGCCTCTTTTTGGAGAAAATGGGAGCGCACTAATTCTGCGTACTGATGTCGAAACGGCAAAACATTTAATTTGCCCGTAAGTGTCGCTGCATTAACTCTGCGGTCAGGACCGTAGACCAACTATGTGGCTTTGTTTTGCAGGACGATCAAAGGCTGTATTGTTGTCAGATTGTAATCACCGTATAGTGTGAGTCCATTCCGATAGTAACTCTTCACAAGTGCAGGGAGAATAGGGCATAGAACTGGTTATATCGAGATGGCTGTGTAGTTATATAGAATGCATGTATGCCATAGCCGGACGACTTCGGAGTTCAAACTGTTTGAACTTAGTTTTGCTATGATTTATTAAGAGTCCGTTTTGTGGCATCCACGTTCTGATACTATTTTAGCTTCCTTCTATGTGTTGCGTATTCTGAAGTGACTGTTGTGTATAGATAAGCGCTGTGTCATCCGCGTACATGCATTTAATAGGGCAGTCTTTTATTTGAAAAAAAAAGCGTTGCAATATAGCATGTAGAATAGAGGACTGTGTGGAATGATGTCGCCATAGATAGGTCTAAAAACACACCCACTGGTCTGTTACCCTTATCTATCTCTTGAGCTAGTGTTTCATGCACAGCCATGGATGCCGAAGATGTACTTTTACCTTTTCTGAATCCAAACTGGTTAATATGTAGTTTGCTATTGTCGTCTAGATGCCGTTTTATCCGTTTTACAATTAATATCTCGATTAGTTTGCCTAAATTGCAGAGGTGAGTTACTTGTATTGTCTTTGCGTCCCTCTTTATATTTAATTAAAAGTTCTGATCGTTTAAGTGCATTAGGAAAGCGACCGTGCGTAAATATTGAATTAGCCAACCTCCAGATGATGCTCGAGAAGGTGTCACTGTTTCAATTTTCAATTATTATTCATTATCCAGTCTTTATTCTTGTCACCGACGAATTTAGATGTATAGAAGGCGTCTTTGGCCTTTCTGCAATATCATTTGATTTCTTAGTACTCTATGTTGTCTGGTACGATTAGGTTCAGTTCAAGTTTTTCGAACAGTTCGCCTATCTTTCTCATATTTCTAGATTTTCTTTTGTAATCCATGGCTTTAGTATATGGTGTTTTCCGCCTATATAAGGATGCTTATGTTGGGTTCACCTGTTTGCACATGTTTGGAGTGCTGTAAATGATGGTGTTTCCGGGTCATCTAGATGTCTAAATGTTCTGCTCCAGTCAATTGTTCTAATTTTACTGGCAGATCTTCTGGTGTTCATTGTTTTCAGCGTTATTATAGTTATATTGTCAGAATGTGTATGTTTTCGTGTCATCTCTATAGTTAGGGTAATGGCGTGGTAGTCGGATACCCTTCTAGAGGGCTGTGTTGCGACTTTTGTGCTGCAAGTCTCGAGGCGTATAAAGTTGCGAGATTGTTGAGCGATTATCGCCTACAGTATTAAAGTCAACATGCTAACAAAAGTGATCATCTAAGAAGAAAGAGTTTATAAGAGTAGACTACGTTTCTACACAGAAAGGCAAAATTATTTCTACTCACCATAGTTTCAAAGTTCAAACATGGAATTGCAAGACATCCGCGTTGGCAATGTCACCTCAGTGCCGCAATCAGCGCTATGGCGGCCTCAGTTGGCATTATAAAAAAATATCCTACCAGGCCACTCATGAGGCTCATTCGTCTCGAATTACTGCCGCCAAGGCTTTTAGGAAATGTCTGACTAACAAACATTTCTATATCGAAATTGTTGTTGCAACTTAGAGGCTGCGTAGATCAATTGTGATGCGTTCGATGTACGTCTTTTGCCTGAGTGCTCATAAGCTATGGATGAAAAGACGGTCTTTGTGACCACAGCATTTTGTCTAGCAGAGTATTCATATATTACGTTCCGCCGGTGCTGTTGTGTGACCGTTTTTTAAAAAAAAACAAGATATTTCAAAGAGAGGGCGAAAACAGCAAGAAAAGCGCGCGGCTTGTTTCAGCGACTATAGTGACGAGGGACGCTTTAAAGCTTATATATATATATATACATATAACTTGGGAGCATGGCCCGTATAGTTTTATTTTTCTGACAAACATAATTGCTTGCTTAGATTATGATGTAATTTCTATAGATCTTTAGAATCAATTTCTACAGATTGCTTGGACTCTTGCATTGAGCACACGTACAATCCACGTTTTTTATGCTTTCTAGCCAGATTTTGTGGGGGGGTTACTTAGCATTCATGCCCAACTTCGATCTTCGTCAATCGCAGCTTTGACGCGAGTCCACACTTACTTCGTTGGTTGCTATTAGTGGACGTCCTTCACGGTGTTCGTCGTACCGATTGAAATGTCCAGCTCGACATTTTCTGTGCCACCCAAACACACTCCCCAAGGGTAGGCTTTTATTTAAAGTGGTCGACCGAAAACGTTCTGCGAAACACTCGTATGCTCTTAATCCTCGCGGAACGGTGGACAAATTGACAGCACGCAGCCTGATCTTTGGGTACGGCTGTTATGGCTTCGACATATTTGTGCTCACCATTTTCTGACACCGTTGTCTGTGAGAGAATCCACTCAAATATTCAAAGCAGACACAAACAAAGATGACGTTATCCGCCAGTGGATTCGATTCTGACAACAGCTTTCCCAGGCCTCATATATATATATATATATATAAGGCGTTATTGTATGTGTATCTAACGCGGGTGTTTCAATAAGTAACTACGGCCTCCACGAAGTTGCAACTATAAGACGGGGAAGTAACGCTCTTACGCTATCACTTATTAAATTATGGGGAAGTGGTGCGACGTTAACACTTCGTGTGGCAGACGTGTGTGTGCCGGAGAAGGCGAAGACTGTTTCGTCGACCGGGTAGGTAAGACCACTGTTTTTGGGATTTCCCAAAAAATATTTTATTAACCTTTTACAGAATTAAGCAGAGCTGCAAACAAACCGCCGAAATGGCTGCGCAAAAAATCAGCTTTCACCATGACAGCGCTACGGCTCATAGCTCCACAGCTGCTCTGCCAAAATTGCAAGAACTAGCTAGAAATACCAGCCCATCTATACTATTCTTCTGATACGTGATCTTTCCCAATTTCCAAACCTCAAGGTCCGGGAAAAACACATTTTTGTCCGAAGGAGGACGCACAATATTTAGCGTGCTTGCAAGTAGAGCATCGATATTTTTAACACATTTAATTATTAATGCTGATAAGACCAACCTTATATTGTTTAGGTCGCCACAAAGGGCGTTTCTTACGGGAAAGCACTGTTAGTTTCACCGGTCGTTTTCTTCCAAAACACTGCGTGTCTTGGCTTTGTGCTACACAGAAAAACATTAAGTGGCAGATGCATAAAGAACTTACGTTGTTATCTCGAGCTACGGTGCATGAGGAGGACCAGACTCTTCTTAGTGGCCTTGCTTCTCGTCTACTCGGCTGTGTGCCTACTTCTTCTTACCAGTGCTTTGTTACACAATTCTCACATGAGGAAGCCACACGTGATGATATACTCAACGGGGTTAAAATAAGACAGGTCGATGCGGTCCAAGCCTCCATTTCCACAAAACAAAAGGAATCAGCCAGGGACGTTTCTATTTAACATCATTTTCTCTTTCTGTAATAAAATCCGTTTTACATTCCATCCATTCCAGATGGATTGTCACATTGCCACCGTTGCGAGTCGCTCTCCTTGCGTTCAAGATCTCGCGTGGATTTTCTCTTTTGAGTTAATGATAACGCATATTCCGAGCTCTTCCCCTTTTGGCTTTTCAACACCATTGTTTTTGCAAATTGTAGTACTTATACTTATTATTATTAATAGGTATTAGGTATTTTATGCAAAAATGAGAGGCCATACTATCACACCGGTCAAAGCACTTTGCCCATCTACAAGACTCCTTAGAATCGTGGGATTTTTCCGTGCTCTGTGTGACGCGTGACGAAACCCATGAGCTGCACGCGCCGCCACGACTATTGATGTTGACTCCCGGATCGGGCTTCTCGCCAGATCGTACTTCTCATTGCTACCGTAGTCGAGTTCCTTTCATTTCCCCGTCCACTTCATACTGTAGCCCTTATCGTCGAACGTCATCATTGAAGTGTGTAACGCGCAGTCTACAATTAAACCGTGTGTTCAAAATTGCCTTACGCAAAGTATAGAAACATCGTTTTAGATATTCTAGTAGTTGCCATGAAAAATTCGTTTTTGGCACCCGTGGAACATGAGGTTATACGTCAACTCTGTCAGCTCTATTATGCTATCTGCAGCAGCACCTCTTATTCCACTCTTGTCATCTGCATCGATGTTATTAATATTCATATATGTAACAGGTAATATTAATATTATTACATAGATTTCCTGTTACAAATTTCTGGGTGCAATCTATATATATATATATATATATATATATATATATATAACGTGCTCCTTCTTTCTTCGAATTTATGTAACTACCCGTATACGCATGCGTGCATGCAATGAATATAATGCCGTAGAGTGGTGCTGGTTGGTATGTGACCGATGCAGTCATGATGCTTGACTCGCTTCTCATAGGATTCCCATTAAAACTCCAGACAGCAGCACACGTTAATGTCGTCGATGCCGTCCGTCCCAACAGGGTAGTTTCAGATGACCTCTTCAGCTTGCAGAATCGCCCATGACCTCCTATCGATGCATGCTAGTGTATCTTCTAGTCTTTGTCAACATCGTTGTTGCATAGACTGAAAGGGAATTACGTGCGCTATTACGACCCTAATAGCAACACAGACACAACAACAGAAACAACAGAAACAAACAACAACAACAACAATAGAAGCAACAATAGCTACAGCAATACCAGCAACAACTGCATTAGAAACGACCGTAACAACAGAAGCAGCGATAGCCACAGCGACAGCAAACATCCACGATAAAAACAATTGCATCCCCAAATACAGCAGCATAGGAGTAACAACAACATCATCTCGGCCACACCAGCAACAGCATCAAGCCTTTGCTGCGCGGCTGGCTGCATAAACTATCAGGCTGTATGAATGTATGTATGCGCATTTCTGTAGTGAGTCTGTCGCCCTAAAGCTCATCCATGCTCCCGCTTGGTCGTCCTTTCGTTTGCCCTGTGGCGTGGGATCTCTGGGAATCGCCTTAAAGCGTCATATGACGTCAACATTCTTGTTGTTGTTGTTGTTGTTTGTTGTTGTTATTGTTTGTTGTTGTTGTTGCTGCTGCTGTTGTTGCTAACCCTGTCACCCTTGGCACCCGGCCGGGTCACGGCTTTCTTTCAGATCGCACAAGCTGCAGTGCGCAGCGTGACCCATAAACGCGGTGCGGCGTTGCGTCGTTCTTGAAGCGGCACCTATTGATCGATATTGATTTGCTAAGCGTCTACTATGTATAGACACGTAGATACAAAGGGCGATACAACTGCTACACGCACAGTGACACCAACAACTAACGCTTGAAGGCCATACTATTCCGTACTGCCATGCTTGCATACAACAGGCAGACGTCTAAACCCTGACTGGTGCCTACCTGAGTGCTAGGAGTACTCTAGACGTCGGAAGTGCGGCGCCGACACGAGACCTGTGCGTGGGCGCTGGGGTAGCCGAGCTAACTATTGCGTCTATATACGCGCCCTCGTCTGAAGATAAATCAACAGACGTAGTGGGGCTATCAAGGAGCTATATACATAGAGTAGTTAAAAACTTAGTGGTTTTGTTTAGCACACGTAGCTGTTCACACACAAATGTGTTCATACTTAACTAGAATCTTGCGGATTTTACTGCCGGCAAGAACATACCAAAATACATTTGTCTGCAAGTCTAAACATTTAGTGAGAGTGTGCATTTAGTAAAAGCTTCTATCAATAGATATTACTTGAGCACCACCAGCTTAACAAAATTTAAGTTTAATATATATATATATATATATATATATATATATGTAACTTATTCCAAAACAAGACTTAGTATTCAAATAGTTCAAAAAAAAAACACAAACATTTAAAAATGCCATTTCATAATTGAATGTACTTGATTATTGCTTCGAAGCTGCATATTTAAACATCGAAGGACAGCAAATTACCTGTTTGGTGTTTCATAAAGGTGCCTTTGTCTGACACAATACAGAATTTCGTCTGATTGACCGACTTGCTGGATGCGATACCGCTAAAGCATATGCCTGCAACACAAACGACCTTCAAACAGCTAAAGAGGGAGCTTATTCAAAGTAATTATTACAGGCCTGAACACAATTATCCCATTGCCTCACGAGCAACAGAGAAATTTCCTGTTCCCAGAACTCCTGCGGCTGTAACAAGAGTCAGTGCAGTCTTTTAGCGAGCTAAAACTGATGGAAGTCGTGGGACGACATGTCTGTAGAGCTGTAGAACGAAACGATCGTTCACCTCGTCGATGAGTTCGGCCGTGATTACAGTGTTTGCCTGGCCTGATTTTCTGGATCTACACTCCAAAACTTCCGGCCTTTGCGAAAACGGGTACTCCACTTGCTTACAAACTTGTCGGACACAAAGTCGCTCTCGTGTATGGCCACCATCCGGCGATATATCGGCCGGTAAGAGCCTTTTTCGCAACCAGAATTCTGATAACAATTACCTCAGCTGCTCCTCAATCGTCGAATTTTACAATAGGAACGCCATGAGTGTCCTCACACGCACTACCGCATCAATTGGACGGTTATAAAAGTACCTGCTTTTCTCATTTGTCTTGCACAATTCATACCTCAAACCGGTTTGATTGTGACGACTTTTCGTACCTTTTCACTTGAACCCAGTATGCATGCACGATGACGGCGAGAATGAGTCGAGGACGCGCCGCGACCGACTACGGTGTAGTATGTAGACCGACAAGACCAGATTTTTGTTGTCGAGCCCGGCGGCGTGGTGCATTCGCGTGCACCTTGCGACCGGAGGTGACACAGAAGTGCACGGGTTCGAGCCCCACCGTTGCATATTTGTATTTATGGAGTCTGTCTTACAAAGCAATGTGAAAGCAGTCTCGTAGGCGTTAACTGTTGACTCGGGATCAGCTCGGAAAGGTTTACAAAGTAGGTCAGATTTAACACGCTTATTATGAGATTGTCAAATGTGAGCACCAATTCGTCCCAAATTAACACCTGGTCTTGCTCTATATATCGGATCGAAAAGTTCGGATACATACTTATTAAAAAAACAGTTTCCTAACGAGAGCATTGAACGTTTACCGCACTAACCTGAATAGGTTAGTGTGATTCTTCACGTTGTCGGCGTTATTCGTTGAGGACTTGCAGAGAATGTACAACCTACCGAAGACGAAGGTTTTTAGAGAACAGGTCTCTGATTGGGAAAGAAAATGGTTTCTATGAATCAAAGGCGATAACGTCGGATTTATGAAAAGACTGCAGCTATAAGAACCAACATCTGGTCACCAGATTTACCGTCCATGGCGTTCACCTGAAGATCTGTGTGTGCGAGAAGTTTCATGAGATCTCGCCCGAGTGCAATTTCTTTGTCTCAACTCGGGAAATGTAATATCTATGACGTATATGTATAAACGAGTCTTGGTTAATAACACTGGCTCCTCCATTTTCGGCTATTTGAAAATAAGTGGACCTCGTTGTCTTCACTTCTTTAAATCAAACTTAGACTATAAACGCTGCCACCAATTGGCGCAATTTGACGCATGTGTATCTGATGAATGCGTTGAATGAAGCACGTTTAATCAGAACAAACCGAACGACCTTGGTAGTTTTCCATTTTTTAAGTTTATTTTTTAAAGTAGCCGATCCGCCTTCGTATATGTATATATGCACATATGGTAAGAGAGTTATTCGTTGGGATTCTACACTGTAAGATTGACAGCAATAAACAACTCACTCAAGCGTGCGTAACCCACCGGACGCCATTTGTAGGAATGCGGTTGCGTGTTTCGTTGACTAATACCCTACGCCAAAGACCCCAAACTGGGTTTTTTGATGTCGTTGTTATTCATGTTGTTGCATATAGATACTGGCACGACGGGTCAACGTTTGCCAGGCTAACTAAGAAGCTTATACTGCTTCCTGAGCTCAATGAGCAAGTCAATGGTACTCAAAACACGGCTATTACGTGTTTTATATTTTTTTTCGCACAAGATTGGAGGCGGTTGTTTTTTTAATTTGGGGCAATTTTTGGTATTAGACATATATATATTTTTAAATATTTTCTGTAAGGCAGATGCCTGTGTACGGTTTTTTTCATATCATGGCTAATTTTAATACACTCCGGCATTTACCTTGTTCAAATTGGAAACCATGCAAACCAATTTAAGAGTGGCCGGTCTGGG
>QVRM01005798.1:0-45163 GCA_003439945.1 Dermanyssus gallinae | reverse complement strand
TATCTTCAAATCATCTATACAACTTGTACCACTGGTGTACTTTTCTTGAACATACAATGGTATCTCTCAAATCCATTGTGCACCCAGAATTCCGCCCGGATTAAAGGATATGTGGCAGCTTATCTTCGATCTGTGTGGTAATCTTTGGCACGGTTTCGAAGTGCTCCGAGGTGCGTCCAACGTCGGCAATAGTAGTCTTGGAGTCCTTCGCAAATATGAGGGAACATGGCGTAGATCCTCCGTCGTTCTCAATTGTCAGATGTGTAATTATCCTGTTAGACAATAAAGCCTTTCCTGGGCCCATGCCATTTCTATCACAAATGTCATCAAGATTATGTTTTTCTACCCACCTCCTACCCATTCGATGTGAAGCCTGTGCTTTGCATTTTCCCACGAATGGTTATTCTCCTCCATTATGTCTCCAACTACATACGACTTTCGTTGGCACTCTGTGCATTCCTATGATATAGCAATAGTTAATAAGACACCCCTGTTGGATGGTAGTTTATCCAACACATGTTGAACGCGTAATGTGTCATCACCATCAAAGCAGTCACATACCATATAGGAGGGGTCAGCAACGGCTGCCTACCGCGTGCATCCAGTGAGAGATACCTTTGGCCAAAGAACCTCACGACTTATAATTGAATAAATATTAACCAGTCATGGAGGAGAAAATAGTCTCGAGCAGTGCGCTGTAATATACTATTTTGGGGTTTACTTAGGCGAAAGCGTTGAAGCCTATACTATGAAGTGGGACGGAAGGATTAAAGGAAATCAGCTCAGGAATATACTACGGTAGCGATGACAAGCACGGCCTGACGAGCAGCCGGATATAAGAGTTGACATTTAACTACGGCGTTTGCAACCCATGGGTTCATTACGTGTTACTGTGCACGGAAGAATTTCACGATTTTTAGGAGTGTTGCAGGTGCGCGAGGTGCTCTAGCCAGTGCGACAGATACCACGCCGCAAAATGTCCAGCAGTTCCGTCAATAGCTGAACTATCAAGATGAGAGAAGATCCAATGATGTAAAGAAAGCACTAGTTGTGTCTGATGTATATGTTTATAATTTATCCAACCTGGGTGTTAATAAACCATAATAATACATTTTTAGCACTGTTTTCGTAGATTGTTAGGGCACTTTTTGAATGGAAGTTATTATATGGATGTCTGCGTACGCGTATATGTATAAAAATGTTTACTAACAAGCTTCTGGAAGTAGAGCGTTGCCCAGCCGTGTCACTTCCCCCCGGTACTTGAGCATCGTTGCAGGGTAACTTTCACGAGTATCGTAGCAGATCTCGGACACAAGGCGTCAACGACTTAGGGTAGGCGAGCGCCAGCTGTACAGGGTAGCAGCTGACACGTTTCGGGTTGGTGACGCGCAAAGGTGCTGTCAGCTCTGAAAATTTAAAGTATTCTTGATTAAAATACAGAAACAAGCTTCAAGTGAAGCAATCTGTGAATGCAGAAGAACCAAATACGGTCAGACAAAAGCCAGTCAGAACATCCGTGCCATAACCGAGCAAGATGGCTTAGTGGCAAAGCCCTTGCCTTGCATTCGGAGGCCTGGGTTCGAGACCTAGACCGGCCACTCTTAAATTGGTTTGCATGGTTTCCGATTTAGACAAGGTAAATGCCGGAGGGATTAAATATCAGCCATGACATGAAAAAACCGTACACGGGCATATCTCTTACGGAAAACGTTTAAAAAATAATCAACCAAAATTAATGACGAATACCAATTCCCCTTTCCTCAATATATCGTTCCGATTTTTCGAACTGCCATGACAAGACCCCACCAACTGATCTGTGAATGGCATAAAACTTTGCGAAGAATCTCTAGTTGAACTTCGTTCTCATCAAACGTTTTACTGAAGGGATACAACTCAGTTTCAACCATTACCTTCGATGCCATGCGCGTTCAATGCCTGCCAGTGTTTCGAATGAATCTTCTTGGCGTACTCGGAGCTCAGGCTGTAGATCTTACTACATATGCCTTCGACAGAGGTGCGCGCCACTTGATTGAGATGCGGTTGGCACTGTTTTCGTAGATGGTTAAGCCGTTCAGTATGATCCTCGTAGGTGGCGTTCACCGTGCGCCGCAGCCAACTAAAGGCGTCCTCAACGTTCCATTTGACAACCTTACGGCTTTCGGGGCTGGCGTTCCGGGACTCTATCATCTTCTTTGCTGCCTCCGCGTAGCGCGCTAGCTGCTTACGGGCGTCGCCAGGAAACTTTGGCTTCACCAGCTTGATGGGAATGTCGGCCATGATCTCGCGATACATGAGCTGGGAGATCTCCGGCGAGCACTGGGACGGCAACACAGGTTCGCTGCCCCGATCCACCGTCTTGCGCTCTACCAGCCAGCGAATGAAGCAGTCTCGTGGACACTCGATTCCCTCGCGCGAATGGCACATCTCAGCAAGCTGCTGTTTGAGTTTGTGAAGCAGCATCGCGCGGAGCACCTCGATTTCGGGTAGCGGCGGTGGCAAATTCGACGGCGGCCGTTCGGCCATCGTAACATTCGAGATCACCTCGAGGTCGAAGGGTCCGTTCAGCCAATCTGCACTCCGCCGCTCTTCTTCGCCGGACTTTCGATCTTCGAGGAGGTGCGTGCCTCTTTTTGAGGACTAGGATGCGGCCCCGGAAGGCCTGGATTGAAGGATGACCATGTGCGAGGATCATGGCCTGGTGCGGACTACCGCTCTGATGTGCGGCGTCGGCGGCATCTCCGACTGGTGGACCAGAAATGCCAAGCGGGTCCGTCAGCGGGTCATACTGTAACAAGCCACATACAAAATAAACGAAAACGACCAATGATTCTTAAAGCTTTTAAATGATTTTTGGTGTCCAAAAACCCTCGGGCTCTGTGAGATGAGTTAACTGTATATCTCTGTAAGAACACATATATATATATATATATCTATCTCTATATATATATATATATATATATATATATATATATATATGATATGTATATATATATATATATATATATATATATATATAAAATTAAATATACTTACCCCAGTACTGCCGGCATCGGTGGCATCTCCCAGAGACTTTCGTGGTGACTTTATTGAAAAAGTAGAAACGATTCTCGCGTTTCGATAAGACTTCTTTCCGCCATCCCTGGTTCAGCAGCTCGTTTGGTAGCTCGTGGCTTGGGTCCTGTCCAATGCACGGGGGAACCTGGGAACCTCCCTGCGAATGTAGCTGCCCCTGCGGCCATGTGGGCTCCTTTCGCTCGCTCAGCGGTGGAGTCAGATACGGGTTGTCCCACAGGACTATCTTTACCGCCCGATGACAACTGCAGACACAAATCAAAGACACAGACAACACGTCGCAAGCTGCCATCGTACTTTTGCAATCTACTGCCATTAACAATGAAAAACCATATTAAACCATCAGCGCGAATATAAGGGTAGCTTGATACCACCAGGAAGATACCTTGACGGAGGATAACAGGTAACTGGTTAAATATAGCTTGCCGTTAAAAAGTATGACAATCAACTATCATTTAAAAAATGATTCGGATGATCCCATGTACTAGCAACATTAATTTTCCCGGTTGTCAATAAACCAGTGTGTTTAGAATATATTATGCCCCCTAAAACCCTGTCGTTCAGCAAAATAAGCCGGCCACGCAAAGGGACCAAAAGAGTAAAACTGAGCCTAACCTCGACCAATACTGGTTTAGAACTATATTCAATCGTCAAAAAATTATCACCTCTCTGTTGGTGGTGGTACTGAATTAACTGAATTTGTCCGAATTGCTAAAGACGGTGCAATATCTGTGAAAAGAATAAAAAAATAATAGAGTTTTTCCATAGTTGAGATTTTATTAGAGCTGTCATCCGTAATTTGAGCATACGTTAACATGGGTTAGTGTGAGCTGTACATTAAAGGCTTACCCCCCTCGAAACGATGGAACTTTTGAGGACTCCATTGCATACATAGAATATCACGTAAACTCATCTTTGAGGACGTTAATCGATTCAGAAAGCTTTAACATGTTCTAAAAAAGTAAGACATGTTTCTGAACAATCGCATATTGCCATAAGTTTGCCGGTATTCCTGCAACACCAAAGCGTACTAAGGCAGCCAAATGTGAGACAATTCTTTTCCGAAATGAACAAGACTCTCGCTTTAGACCAATCCCCCAGCAGCCAAATGTGAGACATTTTTTTCCGAATATGAACAAGACTCTCGCTTTAGACCAATCCCCCAAGTCACGTGTACCCCATTAGATAATAATTCTAAAACGAGGCACGCATTGTGGAAGCCTATGGAACACGCGACCCGATATCACATAATGCATATGGATTAAATCACTCATCTCACGGGCATACAACAGCACAGTTCATGGAAAAACACGACCGGCCGAACACAACATCGGCCGTCTTGATAACGTAGCACTCGAAAAACAGCGATCACTCGTCGTCCCCAACATCGCCACGTATCTGGTCGAGGTGAAAAACAATTCTAGTGACAGGTTTGAGGTATACATTTGGCAGCACGATCGGGCGCCACAAAGCGATTCGAAGAGCACAAACTGAATATATGCTGCCTTTCTCTTCCCTTTGATCAAAGAGAGAATGCAGACGCGAATAATCACGAAATAATCGCGAATAATACGTTCACGACTCGGCAGTATGTGTGCGCTTACCAATTAGACTACTTGAACGATGATGGACATATCATCTCACATCTTAAACGTTGACATATAGAGGCAGGCAGGGCCACAGGCAACCGAGTAATCTTGTAATACCCGTCGACAATACAAACGGAATTGGAGGGGGGGATTGAATGGTAATGCACCATCTCTTTTTATTGAGACATCTGTGCTCTCCGTTTTTTTGTCCTCATCATGGCCGATGAAAATTCACTCTGGTAGGCAGTGGCTTTGCCACTAAGGCCACCTTGTTCGGTGTTGGTCTAGGACCACATATATATATTATATATATACACACGTGTGCACGGAAGCCTAAACTCTAAGAGCCAATGCAGGCAACGTGAGTTGGCCAGTCGCATTAACCCCAGTGCGCGCCTGCCGGCCTGGCCGATCAGATCGCGCCTACTGAACAAACAAGCGAGCGAGCATTGAAAGGGCGACGTGACTCAATAAGCGGCTCGCCATCCCGATATGGGAAAGGGCAGAAGCGCTTCCTCACGTCTCGCATCCCTCACGGGCCAGTCCCCCGTCACCCACACGACATTCACACCGCGGCGCTAACCGGTACGTGACAAACAGACAACATCAACAAAGCGGCGTCACCCTGAATCATCATGATCAGCAGCAGCATCATCGTCAGCATCACGACTGTCACAATAGCTCAAGGTCAATGATGGCGCACTCTCTGGACCGTTCGCGGCGGCGGCAGCATTACTCTATTATTCACTTAGTTTTTGTTTTTTTCTCAGGGGGGGCAGGAACAAAAATGCATTATGCACACCCTTCTCTGTCTGGGTAATGTGGGACTCTCAAACCAACTAAAAACCTGACAACAACGACGACGACACTGTTACTAGACGACTAGCGATGATGGTCCTCCAGTGCATCCGCTCTAATTGCACCGTGTCACTTCGGCCATGCCGTGCCTTTTCGTGCATCATTGTCATACTTCCTGTGTTGGTAAACTAGCCGCTGCTGATATACCAACATCATATCTCTGATAATAGACACAAGTAGTAGAACAACCACCTATACCATGAATCGGCATGCCTGTACTAGATCGAATGTGGAAGCCTAGCAATGGAACACGCGCCCCCGATATCACATAATACATACGGACATAAATCACTCATCTCACGGGCATACAACAGCCCAGTTCATGGAAGAACACGACCGGCCGCCACCCACAACCGTCACCCCCCATCAGAAAAAAAGCACAAGATCACCACCAACAACAACATAAAAACACAAAGTTATGCACTCAGGTTTTTCTGTACCAATAGAACTGTCAAGGTTTTTTTAAGAGGGTCTTCTCCGTGGTGGCGGTGGCGGCAGCAGCAGTAGTGAGAAGATGGCTGGCTGTTGTCGATCCGTCTACCTACCTATATGTCTGTCTATCTATCTATCTATCTGTCACGCCCTGTCTGTTTTTGTTTACCTGGGTCGGAGTGTTCATTCCCCACGGGTCATCGTGGGCAACCAAAGGCTTGCTGGGATCTGGACGATCCGTCCCCACCAGCAACCCAGCGCCGCCGGCGCCAACGCCGCCAACACCACCACCACCCCCGCCTGTTGCCGACGGTGGTGAAGTTGCTGTTGAAGTCGCCGAAGCCGAGGCTGCGGCGGCCGCCGCTGCTGCTGAAGCCGCCGCAGCTGCAGCTGCTCTCTCTTCAGTTCAACTTGATGGGAGTTGAACAGCGATTGGAAGCGGGCGTCAGACATTGCTGTTCTTCGCAGGTGTTGTTGTTTTTGTTGTAGATGTAGATGTTGAAGTCAACTTTTTATTCTCGTTGTGTTCTGCTGCTGCTGCTGCCTCCCCTTCGGGCCTCCTGTCCGAGCCTTGTGCAGACGGGGCGCTTTCGAGTTTCTCGTAACTCGAGTTCGTCGTCACGAACTAACTGGCAAAAAAGAACGGAAGGAGGTTCGTGCGGCCGTCCATCCGTCCGTCCGTTCCTCTCTAGCGTCGCCAGCCCTCCATTTTCGCCAACCTGTAATCAACAATGTCCGCGTCCGATCACCACCATAATCACCAACACCCAGCACCCATTAGAAAAAGCACAACAACAACAACAAGAACATAAACATACAACAACGTTATTGCACTCGGTTTTTCTGTACCAACGGAACTGTCAAAGGGTTTCTTTCAAGAAGGTCTTCTTCTTCTTCTTGTTCACATGTGTGTGGTGTGTCGCTAACTGCGGCTCAAAGAGATGACGACGAGCGTTACATGTGGGCACATTGGCACGATGATGAGAATGGGAGACAGAAATTGAGCAAAAAAAAAAAAACAAACATATATATTATATATATATAGTATATATATAGTATATATATATATGGGGTTTTATATATATGTCGATATAGGTAATATAAGACTGACAGCTAGACGCCGAAACTACACTAGCTAGACTCTAGAAGATTACAAAGTGTGCGACTGGTTGGTTGTCAAGCGGACCATCGCAACACCGAAAACAACAACAACATCACTGATCGAAAACACTGGAACGGCAGTTCCAGTAGTGTATGTTACTTTTGCTACGCCGTTTTTATTGTGTTGTCGTCGTCGTCGTCGTCGCTGTTGTTGTCATCATTGTGCTGGTTGCTACAGCAGGTAGAACTTTCGGTTGCACTCGAGAACGAGATATATAAACAGGCAGCACTTCAAAACAACTGCAACAGTAGCAGCAGCAGCAGCACATATCAGACTTGATCTCAAGATTTACAACAATAAACAAAGCTCAACCGACCGAGAGTCGGAACGCGGTACTACTGCTCCAACGACTTATAGTATAATCATGAGAGCAGAGTTATCCACCAGCGCCAGCAGCAACAGTAACAGTGGTAGTAGTAGTAGTAGTAGTAGTAGTAAATGTAGTAGGTACTCTTCATTCATCTAAGTGACAGACAGCTGAGGAACGTCGAGTAAACCTTATGATTGTTGGATTGCTGTTATCGTTACGTACGGCGGCCCGACGAATCATCATAATAATAATAATAATAATAATAATAATACAAACGACGACGACGACCGACGACAAAACAAGTATGATTCGAGCAGCCCGAACAGTCCATTCATACGCCTGTCAACCAAATCGTCAATCAACACTTTGTCGCTATCGGTTTTCACTGGCTGTTTGCACCCAGACCCCACAAACACGCTCAACACTAGTAAAACATACGCCGCCTCCAGCCTGCTTGACTAACTGATTCACTGGCTGATTAACTAACTGTTTCACTAACTGCTGATATAACTGATTCATGACTGATACCTGATTGACTCGGAATGATGAGCACCTCGTCAGTCAGGTGAGCAACTGTCAACTTCCGCAACACATCGTCGGTAGTCGCACGTCGGTGGTAATAGCAGTAGTGCAGTAGAAGTATTAGTAGTAGTAAATAGTAGTTGTAGAGGGTAAACAGTGCTTATCTAACCAGTAAACCCGGCTAGCATAGGCGGGTGTAACTTCCTAGCAGGCCAGCATAGACGGGTGTAACCTGCTAGCCCCGGAATCATCTAGTGACGACGACGACAACAACAACGCGTAATAAACGTCCCCGTGCCGCCGTGACGGCTTCGGTGCAAACGGTGGCCACGGTATTGTTTGTGTCTGTCCGTTGCTCGACCATCTTCCTACCTGAGCTCCTACACTAGGCGCTCAACGGTGGTGACAGCACAATCGCAAAGGCAGGCGGCAGAAAAGATGCCTTGGCTGCTGCTGCTGCCGCTGTAGTTGTTGTTGTGTGCTGCGGCCTGGCCAGGCCGGTGGTGTTGTTGAGAACTGCCTGCCTGCCCACCGCCTGCCTCACTGACTGGCCGACAGGCTGGCTGGGCTGGCTGGCTGTCTCTCGTTGTTGATAAACAATCGCAGCACGAGCCGATGGCGTTCAGGAACGCAGCGACGCCAACCTCCCGACGTAAGCCATTTTCAGCGAGCACTGACTGCTACGACTACGACCATTAGATGTATTAGCACAGCGCAAGCCATGGCCCGATGGCAGCAGCCCGCCCGCAGCGCCACCTAGTGGACTCCGCACGTCACGTGACCTGCGCAGCGTGGCTAACGGCGGCGCGGCGGCAAATTCAAAGTGCATTCATCGTAGTAATAATAGTCGTCGTCGTAGTAGTAATTAATAGTAGTCGTAGTCGAAGGGAATCGAGCCCTGTAGTGGTGGTGTGGATGGCGTGGGTGGTGGTGGATTAAGTTCATTGCGCCTCGCAACCGGAGGAGACACTAGATAGGTGCGCGGTGGGTTCGAGCCCCACCGTTGCCCCACATTTGTATTTATGGGGGTCGTGCGTCTATGAAGCAATGTGAAAAACAGTTTCGTGGACGTTAAATCTTGACTGAGGGTCAGTCAGCCCGAAAACTTTACTTTAGTAGTCGAAGGGAGCGCGACGAAGCGCCAGGCCAAATAAAACTAGAATTAAAACATTAAAAAAAATTAAGAAAGTTGTTTTTAATTGTAGGCCATCCTCCGTTCCCGACGGGCTTGGAACTCACCGTGTGATACATGTTAAATACACCGAGGGCCGGACATCTATCTATATCGGAGATATCTAGGGTTTTCTCAACAAGCAATTTATTTTGTTCAATATTCTTCATTTTAATTAAGAGTCAATCGCATTTGTTATCATAGAGCGTGTGGACAATAGATTATATATATATATATATATATATATATATATACAAGGTCATTCGTATCAAAATGTACTTGTTTCGAGGTTTGTTTAGGAGAGAGAGTGAAATTTATAAAAGTAGTTATTCTGGCTTTTTTCTCCTACATAGTTGTGCAAAATCTACGTTTGCAGGAGAACCAGTCAACGCATGAAGGAACCAATCATATCGCCGTGTTCGGAGGAAAATTCTGCGCAACGAAAGACACTTTACTAGCTTGCGTAGCGAAAAGCGAATAGCAGATTGGGGGAAAGTCATGAAAAGTCGATACGTTGTTATGTCTTACGTTAACGTTTTCGTACCAAAGTGATGGTGCTGCGTTAGCGTAGTTGTCAAGTAACTAAGCTTTTGGGCGGAGGGGGCGGAACGTCTTGGCAAAATGTTACGGTTCTGAACGTGAAAACTGGCACGTAAAACATATCAACTATAACTGTCGAAAAAGCTTAATTACTTAACAACTACGTAACGCAGCACCATAACTTTGGTACGAAAATGGTGGGCATTAAATTTGCTAGTGCGCGAGAGTGCTCTTTTGGACGTACATATTTGGTCGTATTGGAAAAATTTAACGATTTTTAACGAAAAGCGTTAACGTAACATATCGATTTTTTTACGACTTTCCTTAATCTGGCTATTTGCTTTCCGCTACGCAAGCTTATGAAGTGTCTTTCGATGTGCGGAATCTTCCTCCGAACATGCTTATATGGTTCCTTCATGCGTTGACTGGTTCTCCCGCAAGCGTAGATTTCGCACAACTATGTAGGAGAAAAAAGACTGAATAACTACCTTTATAAACTTTACTCTCTCTCCTAAACAAAACGCTCCAGCGTCTTCCCTCCATAGGGAAAAATTATTTTCTTGCCAAGCTCTATCAAACCTCGAAAGAAGTACATTTTGATACGAATGACCCTGTATATCTTGTAATGTTGTCTCGTTACGCTAGGTTAGCTGGGGGATGTAAGCTCAGCAAGGCGGTGACTACAACACGAGAGACTCGGGGCAATGAGTGATAACACACAGCGTAAGGTCTGACTCGAAATGTTACCGGACGGAGAATGCGTTTCTAGCATCCTTCTCCCGGACTATTTATTGGCCCAAGTGACGCCGTATCCTTCGTATAATAATAATGTTAAAAAGATGACTCGACTTAGTGACGTCGCTGATTGGTCGGCGGTGGTGCCGTATTGTCACCAGCACGCAGCCAAGTGGTCTCCTTGGTCGTCACGTTGCACGTTGGATTGGATGCTTGCTTGGCTTCCTGACGTCGTCAGTTATCGGCGGCGTAGATCGTTGTGGTTCACATCGGCTTGGGTGTTTGATTGGTCTACTGACGTCACCAGCCATCGGCGTTTCCGTGACTGGCAGTTCGGTTGCTACACTGTGGTTAACTGCGTTACAATATAGGGAGAACATTTTGACGGAGTACAAAGAAAGGCTCCAAGACTCCTACCGATGGTGTGATAGACCGACTGGGATCCGTTAATCCTGATACCTGGATGATGCGATCTCCCCAATGGAATAGTAAGAAGGACACGGAGTAGGTTATAAATACCACAGTCAAACCCAAAGGGTTGAGCGGAAGAAATGAGCTATGGCCTGATGGCGTTACCATACCTCTATGGTTACATGGCAAAAGCCTTGTCTTAGATGCAACTTTATCATGCACGGCGGCGTTATCATACCTTCGTCACAGCTCTGTCAAGTGTAAATGGGTTGCAGAACACGCAGATTGACGCAGAGAAAAAGCCAATTAGGTACCTTAAGCTGTCAAAAAGCTACCTCTTTAGGACCATTGCTTTAAAGGCACTGGATCTTAGAGGTGTCGGCATTGCAATTTTTTTTTAGGGATATTGCAAAATATACGGAGTATATTACGGGCGACCGACGCGAAGCGATGTTTCTGAGGCTAATAATGTCATCTACGGAACTGACCAAGATTCCATTAATTGGTCACAAAAACCTAAAACTGGGTAGAATTACACCTAGAAGAGCAAGGGAGGACTATGCTAGACTATATTATTATGGTTTATTAACACCCAGGTTGGGTAAAATTATAAACATATACATCAGACAGAACTAGTGCTTCCTTCATGTCATTGGGTCTTCTCTCATCTTGCTAGTTCAGCTATTGACTGAACTGCTGGACATGCTGCGGCGTGGTATCTATCGCACTGGGCAGAGCATCTCGTGCACCTGCAGCACTCCTGAGGAATGTTGTAATTCTTCTGTGCTGCATAACACGTGATGAAACCCGTGGGCTGCAATACGCCCGTAGTTAAATGTCTGCTCTTGTATTTGGCTGCTCGCCAGGTCGTGCTTGTCACCGCTACCGTTTTATATATTCCTAAATCGATTTCCTGTAATTTTTCCATTCGCTTTAAAATATAGGCCACAAACGCTCTTGTCCTAGGTAAACCCCATCGAAGTTGTGATTCCTGTGTCATTAAAGACCCCCCCCTCTAAGATATGAACTATTCTGTTCATACAAGAATTGGCTAACCCCAAAACCCGTTTCATAAAGAAAAATCTGGCTATATCTAGTTACTGCAGATCTGCTTCTCCCAGTTTTTCCCATATAAGTGATATACGGAATGTTGCTATTGGTTCTCTTTTAATTTTTAAAAAAGGCGGACGCGGTAGGTATTGACAACATTTGCGGGTTCTTGATTGCTGCCGCTGCTCGAATTGCTTTTCTCACTCTGCTTTCTATATGCCTTCGGAAACTGCTACCATTCGACGTTATAGTGACTCCCATATAAGTAAATTGATCTACAAAATGTACCTCATTGCCCCTGGCTCGTGACATTAAAGTACTTGCCCACTCTCGAGTCCATCCCTGTCTCAACCGGTTTAATAGTGCCGAAAAAAGCAACGGACTAAGTCCGTCACCTTGAGCCACGCCTGTAGTTTGCTTTACTCTTCCCACAATCCCTATACCGTTGTCAATGCATACTATGCTCTCCCTAAGGATGGCCCCTAAAATTTTTAACAGCTAGTTCGGAACTCCTTCCAAGGCTAACTTCTCCATAATTATGTTTCTCGGCGCTAGGTCAAAGGCGGCTTTAAGATCGATAAATACCGCATATAACGGTCTTCTTGGCTCGGCTAGAGTTGCCCAAATCTATCTCTGCTAACAATTGGCGCAGGGCCGTATGGGTCGAATTTCATCTTCTAAACCCATGTTGTTTCTTCTGGTACTGCGTTTCTGGCTTCTAGGAAGTACCCAAGTCTATCTGATAATATCCCCGAGAATATTTTATAGGGGCAAATTTTAAGTGTTATACCCCTCCAAGCTTCCGGTTCTGTTTCTATGCCCTTCCTTTTAGGTATAACAATAAGGGTATCCTCCTTCCACGCTTTAGGCATCTTCCCGGACTTTAGGCATTCCTCAAATAGAGCTTTCCAGCATGGTGCCAGTACCAACGTTTGCTTCAAGTGCTCATTTCTTATAATATCGTTCCCGGCCGCTTTGCCTCTAGAAGCCCTTTCAATTGCCCTGAGAACTTCTTCGATTGTGACCTCGCGAACAATCTATGCTTGCTATGCTAGACTATATGCAAAAGCCTTAGCTAAATTTAACTTAAAATTGGACGAGACCTCTTGGGCAAATCTCATGACTCTGCCTGCATGAAAGACTAAAAGTGAAACACACTACCCTGAATAAAAACGTATAAACAACTTTATTGCAGAACTGGAACAGTAAAGAAGGGAAAGACTCCACAGGGTCACCTAAATATAATTTCTAAAATTGTACTGCAAAATTAAAAACAAAGTTCATCACACAAAACTTCATCAAGCTGTGATGTTGTTGGACGCCTGTTTTCGAAACATGGAATACTGTTATCTACGCATAAATACTTGTTTTAAAGCATGGACATTTAGATTATGACTACTTAATTGATGGTGTCACACTATCAATGATCACAAATCAGCTGCAACTCGCGACCTTAGTGACCAAGTGCCTGCTGAGCTCGATTTCAGCCTGCACGTAACACAATTAGTCAAATCTCTACTAGTACAAATTAACACAATGTTTAGATGTTTTATTGTAACGAACTTAAATGTATATATTCGCTTGCTTGAGAGCGTACAGTCGCGTTATATAAGGAGGGTCCGTTCGAGATGTTCCGTAAACCGTGAATCAAGCGGAAACGTGCGATTGTTATTTCAGTAGCAACGAGCGAATCTAGCACCTGCTTGTCGCTAGATCAAACTCGCTACGAAGTCAGTATTCCGACTACCCGAAGGCAGTTGCACGCGCTGAATACATAAACAATATGTTTGCCTGCCGTCTGTGAAGGTGTATACACGAGAAAGATTTCCAACTTCGTTTTCTGTGAAATGTGTTGAACTGACTCACTTCATCTACTGTTTTAGGTACAAAGCAACCCCCATTGTGTGCAAGGCACTTTCTGTTCGATTCTACAACATAGCTCCTTCTCGTCTACGGTTGTTGCAGTTAATACGGGGATCGACTAAACGTGGTTCAAGCACAGAGGAAGCTAGCTAAAGGTGACATACGAGCTCACTGAGTAATTTGAGGAACTCCAGCGTAAAGAGTCGACTGCGAATGCATTTGATACAGTTGATGTAAATATTCTGATTAAGAAGTTAACTCGATATGGAGCTGATGATATTTTTTTTGTCTTGGCTGCGGTCGTTTATGTCGAATAGGAGGCAAGTTGTTCAGGTGGGCAATGCACTCTCAGATGTAAGGAATATATCTGTTGAAGTGGCTCAGGGCAGTATAGGTGATCCACTTCTCTTTAACATCTTTATTAACGACATATTTTGCGTAACAAAACATACAAAGTTGACCTTGTTTGCGGACAATACCAATGCCCTATTTGACGGGAATTCCCCAACTGAGGTAGAGGGTATGGTCCGCGAGGACCTTAAGAGGTTATCATCATGGTTCAGGAGTAACGCTCTCTATATGCATTGGAGGAAAATAAGTCTAATGCAATTCCTGTGCCCGCGGGGTTCCGTTACCAATCCCCTTTAATTCCAGTGCGACGGCATAGCCCTTTCGCTTCTAAAGGAAACGACGTTTCTAGGCGTTACGTTGGACGAGAAGCTGACTTTTGAAGCGCATGTCACACATATACGTAAGAAAATATCTGGCAGCAATGCAGCTCTATACAGAGCTCGACGAATTCTTCCGTCCATAGTCACCTGACTTACACTGTAGAAGTTTTTGGCTTAAAACAGATGCGTCTTATCCTGTTAGGGAAACCCTAGATATCTTAACATGTCCGGCTCTCGGTGCTTTGAAGATATACCTCAGGTTGAGTTCCAAGCCCGTAGGGGACGGAGGATAGTCTAGAATATAAAAACAACCTCCTTAAAAATGTTTCTAATTCTAGATGCGTCTTATCAGGTCGCTTCACCGACTCCAAAAACGAGCACTGAGAACAAACCTGGATGCGAGATTCAGTGCAACCGCACTACAAAAATATTAGCATTTTGCCGTTCCCAAAACTTATAAAATACTGTCTCGTAGTTGAAATTAAGCGTATACTCCTTGGAATGCATCCAAACTTATAAGGTCTGGCAATATTAGCAACACCCATATCTACAAGGGGTGACGCATCAAACCTGATTACTTTGTCACACGCCAACTCCAACTAGTCAAATCTATCAATCAGAAACATTGGGGCCTCCTACTGGAACAAAGTACCGGCCTCCTACTGGAACAAAGTACCGGCCTCCGTTAGGCAGACAAAGTCCCTGCTCAAATTTAAATGCGATCTCAAAGAGCATTATCTTGAAATTTTGGTATCTAGTTAAAAGTGATATAAAAAATACAACCACGTTGTAATATATTGTAAATAGGTGAAAATGGCATATATAAATTATGCATTG
Source organism: Dermanyssus gallinae (assembly GCA_003439945.1). Classification (NCBI taxonomy): domain Eukaryota; kingdom Metazoa; phylum Arthropoda; class Arachnida; order Mesostigmata; family Dermanyssidae; genus Dermanyssus; species Dermanyssus gallinae. Next base: position 29,940 of record QVRM01005798.1, on the reverse strand, counting down.
TTATTTCATAAAAGGGGCTCCAAACGAGCCATGTGCTTAATTGAGCTTGAAATTAATGTGTGCAATTATCTACAAGAAATTACTATAAACAAACAGTTGAACAGAATGATGATACTTTATTGCTTGTAAGGCAGTCCAATCTTTTCCGTTTGCATATGCAGCTGGGTTAGGCGGTTTCCGACCACGACATTTGCGTGATTTGCTCCATCAGACCTTTACGTCGCCGGTTCCTCTCCCAAAACAGTTCTCGGATTCTGAAAAAAACACAATTACGCCATACAGCCAATAGCCTGCGGCCTAACTCTGCGCACAGTGGCTGCGGAGAGAGCCCTTGCCACGAATAGAAAAACTATATTTCTAATAGCAGCATTTAGACCATACTGGAGGGGTGTCGCGCTGCCGGGCGGTCTTTTTTTTTTACTTTTTTTAGAGGACTTACTGGGAAACGCGGAAGGCACACACGGTCACCGCTGCAGGATCGTACTCAACTGCAAGTGTGGGCCGGTAGTGTGGGGCTCCAACCCACTTAAAACCAGTCATGTCCTCCGCCGGGCGGTCCTGAAGCAACCGTGTATGCAGCTTGTTCTTTTCTAACCCTTAAAGGGTCTGCAAGAGTTCCGGTTAAACTGGATTTTTGCAATTAGTTCAACACCGTACACAGAGACGTACTCTTAGACGAGATTTAGCAAACAACTAAATTGCTTGCCAATGGCTTGGCAGAGCTATAAATATTGATTCCCCTATCATGGGGAAGTACAACAATAAGTTCTAAACAAGGGTCCGAGAACCAGTCTCAAAATTCCCAGGCAACCCAGACTATCTAGATATTCTAAGCGCTCCTAAGATGCGTTTGTATTCTTTTTCTAAACTGCTCGCTTTAGAAACAGAGACTCAGTTACTATTGAGCCGAAGTCGGCCTGTTTCTTCGCCTCGCGTCATTCTTTGACTGTGCTGAAACTGTAGAGAACTCTAGAATACATCTCTATGAACAAAAAAGTGGCCGTATAAAGGAACTTCCCAATCCCGCATCCCTCAGTCACGCTTGGACAACCTCGGCTAAGTTCAACCAGGTTCGTAAACCCTGAGCTAGCGTCGGACGGTTCCGGTTTGGTTCAGAAAAGCAACATGCGACAAGTCCATCCAATATGCAAGTCACATGCTTATCCGTCACATGCTTATACGGAAAATAAATCACAATACCATTAAGGCTGTGACATAATATTAAAAAAAAATGCGTATCCGATAACATTTCTTTATTCCGTGTCTGTGCGTACATGCCTCTACACCTGGCCAGTATGTTTTTCATTGTCGATTTCACCAGCGCTAGTCACCATTTGAGGATAAGGCAAAAGCGAGTGTGGCTTTGCTTAGTTTACCGTGACATCGGACATAGTTATTCTCCAGTATCCGGATTATCGAGGCTTTATCATGGGCCATATTTCGTTTCATCTATAAAGTGAGATCTTTTACCCTATAGGCCTATGACGCTCTGTGTCAAGTGTCGGTGTTCTTTTTGTGCGAAATCAGTTCAGCCGCTCGCAGCCGCTAGGGTATCTGTAGGACCTATGTGGCAAGTGTAGCCGCTGTACGGTGTGCGCGGGCTGCGCCCAGAGCCATGATCGTCTGGGATTTGTCCAAAAGCTGTACTGATTGCCAAGCAGACGCAGCATTCAGTTCAAGGCTGTCTACCACGCCGGCTAGGCGTCTTCATGAAGCACCCGAGAACTTTCTAATTAAACTTTTCGGGCTGACCTCAGCCAAGATTTAACGTCTACGGGACTGGTTTTCGCATTTCTTCATAAACTGACCCCATAAGGACAAATGTGCAACGGTGGGACTCGAACCCGCGCACTTATGTGTCTCCTCCCGTCGCGAGGAGCAGGCAAATGCACCACGCCACCGGGCTCGACATCCGAGGCTCCCCTAGACCGTGGGAAGATGCGAAAACGAGTTCTGTAGAGACTTGAGTTGCTTTTGCCGATATATGCTGTGTGACGTTTTGGTGTGAATCACACCGTGATGGTTAGCAGCGGGAACGTTTTTGCCGTCCCATTTGTTTACCCGCCAGATGTTAATCATCTGTTCCACGACCTTGGAGATGCAGGGCTGCGGTTTACTAGGCACTTTGTGTGAAGACATCACGACATTCCCATTGCAGAATTCGACAATTGAGGAGCAGCGAGGTGTTATCAATTTTCTGACTGCGGAAGGTTTTCAACCGGCCGATATTTATCGTCGGGGTGAGTGGCCGTACATGGAAGAGACTGTATGTACAACAAATCAATGAGAAAGTTGAGTGTCCGTTCTCGTGATGGCCAAGACTGTTTGAGTAATAACCCGAAAGACAAGGCCAGGGAAACTACTCAACGAACTCACTGACAAAGTGAACGGCCTAGTGAAAAGTGATTGGCGATAATCGTCGGATTTATCGAGCATAGGAAAACCAGACCTAGAAGCCCGGCGGCCGGACGGGCACTACGAGCTGTCCTATAGGGCAAGCAAAGCACTGACCCTTGAATGATACCTTCAGCAGAACTTTGCAATCCAGAGGCCTACTGTGCGTCCTGGAACCCCTCGGTTCTTCTCACCCTTCCCATGGCCCGTATTCTCGCGGATTGCTGCAGACTGTCGGGAAACGGCTGCTCATAGCCAGAGGAGATAAGAAACGAAGGGCGAATTCCTTAAACAGCGTCTGTCGCTCGATGTTCAACTGGGCAATGCGGCCTCGGTCTGCGGAATCCTCTAGAGATGGCTAGTCTCTACATTGGACCCCCTGTAGCGGTGCACACGCAGGGACCCAAATGCCAAATCCCACATTTGAAAATATATATATATATATATATATATATATGTCTCTCCCTGTGAATTTTTCCGTCAAAGGCTCTCATTAAATATACATCAGAGTATTGCAACGGCGGTGCTTGGCACCTTGTTAAAGTAGTCGACGACACTAAGTCTGGATGTAGAGTTAACGTAGTTTATAGTCACGTTTATTGGGGGACAATTGTTTACACCCTATAATGAGATAGGCAAATTCTGAGGATTTTCTATATATATATATAAATATATGAGGTTAAATCGCATAGTTGTGACATATAAATATTAAAAATAGTATTAGTCTTTATGGGTGCTTTAGTTTTCTTCAAAATAGCTCCTGTCCACTGGAATGCACTTGTGCACATTCTTCCCCACTCTTAGAAACATTTTTAAACGCGTCCTTCCGAATCGAGTTGAATTACTCCTGCGATTGTTCTGCGCATCTCCTCAATAGTCTCGAAACGTTGTTTCTTCCAATTTTTATTATTTATGGGAACGGGAAAAGTCAGGCGGAGCCAAGTCCGGCGAATAGGAAGAAATCTGGAAATCGAATTTTCCATCAAAGAATCCGAAATCACTAACGATGTGTGCGCCGGTGCGTTGTCGTGATGGAGGGTCCAAGAGTTGTTTGACTAGAATTCAGGTTTCTTGCGCCGGACGTGCTCGCGCAGTATTCCTAAAATGTCGCGGTAGTATTCCTTACTGACCGTATATTAAGGTGGATTCCCTTTTTGTCAAAAAAAAACAGTCAAAAGAATATTAGTGTTGGATCTGCTCTGTCTGAATTTCTTCGATCGACTCTCTCTTTGGAAGCCTCCTGGGAGTATTGGGCTTTGGTGTCGATGTGGTAATGATATACGCATGATTTGTCTTCTGTAAGCTCTCCCTAACGCAATCTAGGGTCTTCTGCTACTGCTTGAAGGTTCAATTCGGATATTTCTCGACGGACGTTAATTCGCGGAACTTCAATTTTTTTAGAGCGAACGTCGCTGTCAGTCTTCTGCCGCTTAAGATATCGTTTAAGGCAGTTACAACTAGTTCAGAAGATGTTTCCAATTCCTCAGCTATCTCCGTGATGGCGATTCGGTGATTGTTGACTACGATATCACGAACTTTTTAAGGTTTTCTTCTGTTATTGACGGCAAAGGCCTTCCCGAACGGGGACTTGGGGCTCACTGTGTTTCTGAACACAGTTTGATCATCATAAGTGGTTCATAACAATTGCTCTACTTTTGAACGTATGATTTGGTTTTTAGTGCAAAACTTGATGCAGATTCGTTGCTACTCTATTCAGCCCCTTAAAATTTGCCGAACCTTGTTTTTTCACTATTTTGAACCAAACTCAAACAATAAACGCCGCCACAAAACTTGTTGGTTTTGGCTCAAATTACTAAATTCAAATTACCATAACTTGCCGATTCGCTTCTATATATATATATATATATATATACTAATAAAATTATTCCACAACTTTAAATTTTAGCCGGGGGTTCACATGTAAAACAAACCGCAGTAGCTTCTTGTCACAGCTGCATAGTCACCCGAATTTCAATAGTAGCGGTAGCTCTGTATCTATATAGTCTACACTCTCTTACCTAATCATCTACCTTAGGTTAGTTAGATATTTTCTCTGTTCCTGCCATTTCATAAATCAGCACTTAGTCATGGAAGAGTTCCACAGTAATAGTAATATTGTAACGTTGTCTCGCTACGCTAACTTAGCTGGGGGATAAAAGCTCAGCAGGGCGGTTACTTCAACACGAGAGACTCGGGGCAATAAGTGAAAACACACAGCGTAATGTCTGACTCGCAAAGTTACCGGACGGAGAAGGCGTTGATAGCATCTTTCTCCCGGGCTATTTATTGGCTCAAGTGACGCCGTAGCGTTCGTATAGTAATAATGTTAAAAGGATGACTCGCCTCTATGACGTCGCTGATTGGACGGCGGTGGTGCACGTGCCGTATTGTCACCAGCACGTAGCCTAGTGGTCTCCTTGATCGTCACATTGCACGTTGGATTGGATGCTTGCTTGGTCTACTGACGTCGTCAGTTGTCGGCGGCGTAGGTCGTTGTGGTTCACATCGGTTTGGGTTTTTGATTGGTTTACTGACTTCACCAGCTATCGGCGTCTCCGTGACTGGCAGTTCTGTTGCTACGCTGTAGCTGGCTTCGTTACAATATTACATGTATTAGTAAAAGTGATTATCATTTTACGTAGTAGAAGAGGCAGTGCAGTACCTTGCCGCTCTCGAACGAAGGCCAAATTAATAATAATAATAATAATAATAATAATAATAATAATAATAATAAAGCTATAGCGTAATTATATTTTATTCGTGGCGTTATATTTTTAGGGCTTAAGCATGGAGCTAAATTATCCCTTTAAAAAGAGATTATAAAAAAAATTAAAAACGGGTTAATTTCAATCGACCGTCTATGTTTTTCTTAGTACGTTCTTAACACGTACTTCCGTCACGAGCGCAGTGGGCTATGAAAAATATATAAAAGAATGTTAGAAGACTACGGTTGCCCTGAATTCAGACTGGTCCCATCGTTAATTACAAACTTTATGATTGAATTAAAATGCGACGTAATTTCATTGCACTTTTGTCTTCCTACTTAGTGTGTTCTAAAGAAAGGGAATTGGAGAAGAAATTTGCTAAATTTGACTAAGGGTTGTATCATGCAGTATACATATTTTACGTTATTCGGCAAAATTCGGCAATTCTAAACTGTACCGCTGAAATTTGAATACTTCCGTTTCAATTATATTAATAAAAGAAAAAATATAGTATGTTCCGATGTACTCTAACTAATATGTACGTGAACTGTACACACTGATCTAGTGACGTAGATTATTGAATTTAGACTAGCCGAGTACGTAGGAATGAAAACTCGCTTGCGGTCATCTGTACAGTGTCTTCACATTTTCTGTAGCTCTTTTTCTGCACTCTGTGTCAGCCGTATTTATTGCCTCACAGATTGTTCTCGAATACAGTAGATTCGTCTCGGTCCAAGTAGACGCTTCGATCGAATCGTCTGGACGTTTCTCTTACCTAGTTGTAACTACCCTCTCCACTGCACGTTCGCCAGCACGAGTAGTCTATTTCTTGCGGTACGAAGGGGGATGTCTGCCCATACCGGGGCCGCATAAAGCGCCGTGGACTCCGCGGCGGTGGCCAGTAGTGCTCTCTTCTGTTGGTCTGCTCCCCCCGATCTTGAGAGGATCCTTGCAAGCGCTCTGGCTATTGCGTGGACTTTGGTGGAGATAGCAGTAATGTGGGCTCTCCCCGTCATGCCAGGGTCTAGAGTTACTCCCAGGTATTTGGCCGTCTTGGCCATTGTGACCGGGTGGCCTTCTAATTTTAGCCGTATTCCGCGAGTGCGTTTCCGGCCCGTTAGGTATATGGCCTCTGTTTTTTCGGGAGCAAGTTTCAGGCCATTTTGCGACATCCACCGTGACACGTGGTCCACGGCGTCGTTCGCTATGGCCTACAGCTATTGCCTCGTGTTTGGACTTGACGATCATGGCCAGATCGTCCGCGTACGCCAGCATTTCGACCCCTTCGGGGATGCCCTTAAGCCGCAAGACATCGTCGTACGCCAGGTTCCACAATGTCGGTCCAAGTATGGACCCCTGCGGAACCCCCGCGGTGACGTCGACGTTTCCATGATTAGTGTGGAGACGGCGGCCGCTCAGGTAGGTCGCTATGATGCGCGTAAGATACGGTGGTATGTTTTGCCGCTTCATGCTGTCTATGATGGCCACCCATCTGGCGCTGTTGAAGGCATTTCTGACGTCGAGCAGAATCAGCAGGACGAATTTTCGGGTCTTCAGGGTCGCCATGGTCTCTTGACCCGCTGTAGTTATGATCTTCTCGATAGGGTCTAGTGTAGAGTGACCCTTCCTGAAGCCGTGTTGTTGGGGCGACAGGGCACCTGTGGCCTCGATCGCTTCTGTCAGCCGTGTCTGTATGATGTTTTCGAAGAGTTTTCCGATGGTATCCAACAGACATATTGGTCTGTAGCTTCCGGGGGAGGCCTTGGGTATGAGCGCCAGATACGATGTCCTCCAGTCTGAGGTGAAAATGCCGTCGCGAAGAATTTTCGTTGCGGTTTCTGAGATGATTTCGGGGTATTCTCTGGCTAGCATTCGGACTACTTCGGGTGGTACTCCGTCGGGGCCCGGCGCCTTGCCCGGTGCAAGCCGTTCGGCGGCCTTGAGGACCTCGTCTTGTGTCACTGACGGTATGTCGTTTGGATCTATGTCAGGTAGAGTGTCTGTGGGGCGTGCCTTGATTAGTTTGGTGAGGTTACGCGCAGACATTGTGGGGTTATTGGTGTTAGAGAGGTTTGCCGCTAAGAATCTCCTAAGTTTAGCTTTGTCTAGGTGTCTCCATTGCCAGGTCTTTCGAGGGGGGGTGGCTGTGTAGGTGAACCGTCGTAGTTGTATGTTATGTATTGATGGTCACTTAGTGTTTCTGCGTCTGTGTCGACCTGCCAGTCACTGACTAGGTGGAGGTAGGTGTCGTTTGCTATTGTGAGGTCTATGTACGACTCCTGATGGCCTCGAGTGAAGGTCGGGGAATCGCCGTTGTTGAGTACTGTTAAGGAAGAGGAAGCTAGCCAGTCTAGAAGGAGAGTGCCCCGACGGGAGACATTACGGGAGCCCCACAAAGGGTGTACGGCATTAAGGTCTCCTGTTAGGAGTAGTCTGTGTGGGTTGAGGATATTTATGAGATTAGAGAGGGATGTCAGGTATTCGTCAAATTGTTCCGGGGTGCGATTTGGTGAGAAGGAACAGGATATTATGTAGGAGTTTTGCCCACGTGTACCCGGACCTGATCCGTGGTCTGAGATCGGTACTTCCAAGTTCCGGCCTGTCCACCATATCGCTGTGTGCGCTGCTGGATCGGTGTAGTGGTTTGCGCGTGTTTGTGCTAGGTTGATGTTTGGTTCTGTTATAAGGCATATTGATATCTGGTGTTCGTGTACGTTTGTGTGTAGTGCGTCGTGTGCGGCTCGGCCACGTCTGCCCGATGTCCCGGGCGTTGGCACCGATGGCATATAGGAAGCCTGTGTCACACGTCTGGCCGACAACTGCTTCCTCCTATTTTGACTGAATTGAGGTTTCCCAAGCGCCGGGCAAGTGGTGCGGGTAGCCGAGCTAAAGCGTACCACCGCCTGTTTCGGCCTTGTCTGGGCTCCGTGATGTTAATCGGTGCTATGTCTCCCACCCCCAGGCAGGTGGCAACCTCGCTTTGTATCTGGCGAGCGCTGAGTAGAGGGTTGATATTCCGCAGCGCTACCTCTAAGGTGGGATCGAAGGCCTTGAAATCGGCTTCCAGCCCCGATTCGCAGATTTTCTTGGTGATGCGCGCGCTCGCGCCTGGTGTACGTTCCCCCAGTCGGATGGCTACATCGCCACTGAAAGTCATCGTTACTTCTCTGATGACGGTTTCCGCCATGGAAGTTGGATCCAGCTTCTCTCTGACGGCCTTTACTGTCTCTGCGAAGGTCTTTCCTTCGGCCACCTTAACTCGGATCGATGTTCTCAGTCTGTATGGTGCAGCGGAGTTTTGTGGTTGAATTGTGGGGGGTGGGCCCGTTGGTGAGGCCGGCGTTTCCCGCTTCTTATGTAGGGCTATCGTTCCTGGGGTGGTTGACTGCGCTACCAAGGCCGCAATTATGCAGCGGTGGGGGGCAGTTTGCATGTCTTTGGGGGTGTACAGGAGAGGTGTCTGATCCTGTGGTTTTTCCCCGCCAGCAGAAGAATGCCGTGTGTTACGGCTCGCATCGTTGTTAGAGTTATGTCGTCTATCATGGTGGTTCCTGGGTCTTACGGTAGGATGCCTACCACCAAGTGATGACCCCGTTCGGAGACGGGAGTCGGGCCCGTGATCGTCTCCATGGCTTCGCCGAGTACTACCGCTGTCCCAGGCGGTAGGGCTGTTACTGAGCTTAAGGAGGGATATGCCGTGAGGAGGTTGTTAAGCTCTTCCTCTATTGGCAGCTGCCGTTGTCTCAGCAGCATGCCACGTATCCCTTTATGTGTCGAGAAGTGGCCGTCGACGGAGGAACTGCCTGTGTCGCGGCGGGGGGCCATGGCAGCTGTGTCAGTTGTACATAGTCTTCGGTTGTTTTGGCTCCTTGCATCTGCTCATCGAGGTGCTTCTGCTAAGCCTCGTGTTTCTCTGCCGCGCATTTGGGGCATTTGCTGCCGGGAGGTCCGGTTGCTGCGCCCTCGTCTCCCCTTCTGTTGGACGAATCTCGCTCGCTCTCGGCCTTTTTGAGTGATGCCATTGCCTCGTCACGTTGGGCTGCGCTTATGGCAAGTTCTTGCTGCATTGCAAATCGTTCCCGGTCTGCATTGAGTCTAGATTCTCGTAGGGCCGTAATTATGGTTTCGCAGGTTGAGGTCTAGCTTTTTCGATAGAGTCTTAAGCGCCACTGCTGTGTTTCTTGGCGCGCAGTGCGCGACAATTTCTGTGCAGTCCTAGGCCAATATCTCGTACGCCTGGGTAGGTAGTTGTGGTACCTATGCCTCCTATACGCACTAAACCCGTCTTCCCCGCAGCTTTGCCCGTCAGTCGCTATTTGCATTCCTTTAATGGGTTAGGCTGTGGGTACTCCTTATCTTTCTAGGCGCTGGACTCTTTTGGCCTCAAACATTTGTGTAAACTCTAGCAGTCCGCTCCCGTTCTCTTTCCAGAGTTTCTCTTACTTTCATGATGTCCTCCGCCATGCGCGCTACATGTTGCTAGCCAGCTTCGTCTCTGAGCGCGAGTCCCATGATTTTCTCCGGCGCAATTGTTGCCCCTAGCGAGGACTCCAGTTGTCTTCTCTGCTCTTCGAACCGTGCGCATCGGAAAACGGCGTGCCCCGCCGTGTCGTCCTCTTCGCTGTCGCAAAGCATGCAGAGGGAAGAGGAGGCCTTGCGAAATCTATGGAGGTAAGCTTAAAAGCAGCCGTGACCGCTCAAAACCTGCGATAGATGGTACGTCATCTGGCCGTGTCCTCTTCCGTACCACCCGCGCACGTCTGGGATCAGGCGCCTTGTCCACTCCGCCCCCTTCGTAAAGCCGGCCTCCCAGTCCATTATTAATGCCCCTGTTGCATGCTCATCTGTTGGCGCAATGTCGCTGTTGGCGTCTTCTTGCCTGCCCTGTCTCTCTCGCCATTTTTTGGCATGCGTCTTCATGGTCTCTTCCCACGGCGTGGCCCTGGCCAGCACAAGTGCCGCATTCGTGCTTACGGTTCCATACGACCGAGCCGTTCGTAAGGCCGCTCGGCGCTGTACCCTCCTCAGCTTCTTTCTTGTCCGCATGCCTCCGCGTTCCAGGGCCGTTGGACCCCACACCGGAGATGCGTAGAGCACAACTAAATCCGCCACCGTAGCCAGCAGCCTGCGGCGGCTCTCCCCGGCTCCTCCAAGTCTCGGCAAAATTTTCGCCCGGTTCTGCGTTGCTTTTTCGGCTCGGGCAGTTACCGCATGTACGTGCTCAACGAAGGTCATTCCCTCGTCGAGGATCACCCCCAAGTACTTCGCCGTCCTCTTCGTGTGCGTTACAATTTCACCGTTAAGACGGATAGCTAGCTTCCTCATGCGTTTTCTTTCTTTCAGCAAGAGCGCTTTGGTTTTATGAGCGGCCAGCCGGAGCTGGTGTTGTTCCAACCACCGGCTAACTCTCATCAACGCCACCTCTGCCCTGTGCTCCAGTTCGGACGCCGTTTGTCCTTGAACTACAACGGCGAGGTCATCGGCGTACGCCACGGTTATCGTTCCAGGCGGAAGGTCATTCAGATGGAGGACACCGTCGTATGCTATGTTCCACAGGACCGGTCCAAGAACCGAGCCCTGCGGAACACCAACCGTCATCGGCTTCTCCTTCCCTTCTGTTCCCCAGGTAGGTAGGTTGCAGCGCCGCCGATGTGTTCGAAGCCCCGGGCTGGACCGGAGCGTCTTATTGCAGAAGACGCACACAAACCGCCCGGGATCAGCGTTCTCGTGCACGGCCAGGTGCTCGTTTAGCGACTCCTTCAGCTTGAAAGTTTAGCCGCAATGCACGCATGCAAAACGGCGCACGTCGCTGTGGCACGCATAATGTGTTTTTAGCGTCGACGCGTATGCCGTCGAGTAACAGCAATTCGTACATTGGTATTTGTGCTTCAGGACGGTTGCCATTCTCGACACGTGCGCCTTAAGCTGCTTGGCGCTGGCAAACGACACCTTGTGCGGCCGGCACAAGCAGTGCCTCTTAGTGATCCCCACACGCTGTGCAGCTTACTTTGAAGGTGTTGGTGGAGATCCTTCTTGGAAAAGAAGGACCTTGGGCAGATCTCGAAGACGGCCGAGCGGGTCTTCAGTTGTACGGAGCGCATGTGGCGGGTAAGTGCGCTTTTCCAAGCGGTGGTGAACCCACAGCCCACATGCTCGCAGTTAAAAATTTTGCCGTCTGGAGAGGGCGACAAAACATGCATAGATCTTGCATTTTGCACGATCCATGGATGATTTAGCATCGCCTCCTCGAGCGAGATCCGGTTGGTTGGCGTATTTTCTAGTTTTATATCCCTGTTGATAGAAAAAAACATGCAAATACATTACAATGCATATACATTAGAATACATAAGATATACATATACATCGCGATTTATGGCTTCCGTCTGAGTTAAACTGGTTAACTACATGCCTTAATATTTGCGCTTCCGAAATCATGCAGTGTAGGGCTGATTTCTATAGGTTAAAAGCTGCTTACCGATGAAGAATACCTTTCGCGTGGCAGTTGGAGACTGCGCTTATTAGTTGGTGTGCAAAGTTCGCAGCCTCCTCCTCGCTGAGTCGCTTTCCGGGCTTGTTTTGAATATACTGGAAAGAGCAAAGCACTACAGTATACCTTTTAGACTTTCAAATTGTTTTTTTTGCAAGAGGTGATATTGATCTCCACCCAGTGCATGCAATAAACCTCGGTCTCGTTAACAGACAAACAAAACTAAATAAATCGTCATTGCCATGTTGACTGTAGAGTGACATCATTGTTATAAGCGGCAATGTAGGTCGAGAGCTTAGCGACAGTTGCTGGTAGCGGCACACTTAGCGGAGAAAGCACTACGGCAAGGATATGGTAATCATGTAACTGACTTAATGTATGGTAAGAGATTGAGAGCATATATATATATATATATATATATATATATATATATATATATATATATATAGTGTACTCGAATTTATATATATAAGCACGCTCAAATTTATTTATATATATAATTATATATATACAGGGTATTTCAGGAATAATTGAAGCGCGATATGTGGAATTGTAGAGCTCGTTAAAACAGATGTTTTTTGCCATGGAACATAATCTCTGAGAAGTCTTGTTTCGGAGTGAGAGTGAAATTACTACAATATGTGACACTGGTGTTTTTGCTCGACATAGGAGCACAAAATGTGCAATGGCGAGGCAGCTGGTTCTTCTGTACAGAAACTAAGCGCACCGTCGTGTTTGTGAGAAAATTCTGTTTCTTCTGAAGAGCATATAAGGCCGCCCAGAAGATGCGACATTGTCGCTTAGAAGAGAATTCGCCAAAAATGAAGTAGTTTATTAGCTTTCACGCCAAATACCTCAAAATCATTACCCTACGCCCACTCAGCGCTCAAAACTAACACATTCAGGCAAACGCGTTTCATGGCGATTATTTTGGTACCAAATCTATGTCAATGCGAGCTGCGGTTGCGGAGTGATGACGATTTTCGGCGAACATGTCGAGATTAAGTGCATAATCTGTTAGTTTTAAGCGCTGAGTGGTCGTAGGGTAATGATTTTGAGGTATTTGGCGTAAAAGCTAATAAAGAATTTCATTTTTTGCGAATTCTCTTCTAAGCGACCATGCCGCATCTTCCGACCGGCCTTATATGTTCTTCAGAAGAAGTAGAATTTTCTCGCGAATACGACGGTGTGCTTAGTTTCTCTATAGAACTAGTTGCCTTGCCATTGCACATTTTGTGCTCCTATGTCGGGCAAAAATACCAGTGTCACAAATTGTAGTGATATCACTCTCACTCCGAAACAAGATTTCTCAGAGACTATGTTCTATTGGAAAAAAAATCTGTTTTCACGAGTTCTACAATTCCATATATCGCGCTTCAAATATTCCTGAAACACCCTGTATATATATATATATATATATATGTGAGTGAGTGAGACTGTCACTGCGCACCTTCTTTTGGAGCCGATATGCGGCATTGTATCTGTCGTTAGTATATACCGAACATGCTAGAGCGACAACTACTCACATACCTCATATGTCTGGCTGGTCGCTGCCTTCCCGCGCCAAATACACATATGCATACGTGCCTTCACCTAGTATTTTGTCAATTGCAAAACCATCGATTGTCTTTGGAAACTTTTTGACGGAGCCATTGTATCACATACTTTTTAAACCTTTGGCACCTCTTTTGAAGGCGCCATTTTACCACACACTTTTTCGACATGGTACACTTACCAAGACGACCGTGGCAACAATGATGCAATCAACCGCAGTGAAAGCGCTGCTAGCCAGCTCTCATAGCAGTTTCTCTCTCTCCTGTGGAGAGGAATGCGTAGATGATCTCGCCGGGTGGGCTGCACCTGTGGCGCCGCCCTGGTGGCTGGACGAATTTTAAGAGACAATAAAGAAATATTTATAGTTACGTAATGGGCATTAATAGGTTAAAAATATTTGAACAGTGCAAATATTAGGAGCCTGTTCGACCTACATACCTAGATGGACTTGTAGACGGTATATGCATAGGATAATCTGCAAAAAGCCATGCACAAAAACTAGCTTTCAGTAGATGGATAACTGATGGCATAGGTGAATTAAAGCACAAGAAAAAAGTCATGTTATTATAGATCTTTTACAAAAGAAAACAGAACTACGTCTAATTCCTGTTGCTAGTATAATGTTAAACCATTTATCTAGTGAAGATTTTGGAAGAGTCTACCTTGCTTTGTTAAGCTCAAAGAACCTTGAGTTACAACTCTTGGTAGATTAGTCATATACGCCTTTACCAGGTAATTCTTCCAGCTTAAAGTAGCAAAAGAGAGGAATATAGAAGCATTGGTGAAGGCATTCCATCGCGTTTTAAGGAAAGATCTGAGGAAAGTTTGTGTGATATTCGCTACGTATACGAGTCAGAAGAGAGATAGATGAGAAGCTAATAATACGTATGCGATAACCTTCACAGTTATTGAGGCAGTGGTAGGCTTATCAATAGCATATCTTGTGGGAATGTATGTTGCTTGATCTATTAGCGCTTGTTGCAGCTCGGATTGTTGGTGCAGTAGCAGGTTACTGTATTGAAAAAGTTTATGAAAAAGTGAGTGAAGGAAAACAAAACCACCATGATCTGAATACGTGGATTGCTGTTAAAAGTGCGCTTTTTAGTCCGTCTAATGAGAGACATTCCGAATCACCGCAGGTAGTAATGCAACGCTAATAAAAGCAGCTCGTTCTATCCTAAAGCACTAAACTTGAACTTCTCTCTTAAAAGCGGTTACTAATTCAAAAGAGCTGTATTATGTAGCATGTGATTACTTAAACATACATCCCCCATAGACTGTTTATTTTTTTTTACCTTATGACATAAACCACCATTTGCTTCAATGGCTGGACCTTCTTGTCAGCGGCGTAGGTGGAGACTGCTATTCCCGAAGACAATAACTCTTTGTCGTCGTCGTCTTCTTTGTGGAAATAGGCCGAGCTTTGCTGAGCTTGAACTGTTTGGACGCTGCCTGGTTTACCTGGACGACCATCCTATAGGGTCCTACGATAGGACCTATAGGGGAGCGGCGGTGGCGGCGACGCCCGCGGAGACGGATGTGGCTCCGGCAACCGCAAGCAGCAGCAGAGGCGGCACGGGCGCTCGACGCTGATTTACGTCAAGCGCTTCTTTTAAGGACCTAATCTGTTTATCATTCAAGTTGGTTGGAGTTTCCACCTTTACCTTGGTGACTTGACATACATATCACCATACATATTACTATTATGGGTTAGTGGCCTGCCTTTGCTTTTAAGACGTAACTTAGTATCACTTTGTGTGCCAGGCATTTACCTTTCCTTGGAATTGGAAACCATGCAAACTAATTTAAGAGTGGCCGGTCTGGGCCTCAAACCCAGTCCTCCCGAATGCAAGGCAAAGGCTTTGCCAATAAGCCATCTTGTTCGGTCGTACCCTGTTTTTTTTAATTTCCGTACCCTAATTTCAAGTTACTTATAACCTATCTCAAAAAAGAAGCAGCAACAACTGTTCTGATTAATTTCATAATTATAAGTATAATGAAAGTATTAGGTTCATGGTTAAGGCCGTTTATGAAAGGTACTTTATGTTTTGCATTACCAACAATTTTGTTTGCATTACTGAGTAATGTATATGTGCTGAATGTAAGATAACGGAACAAAAACCAACCACCGATAGCAGCAAAGTAACTGAAAAAAGTTTTTTCAGTTACGATGATGACTTTGAATGGGATGAGGAGTTTTTAGATAATAGTGTGAGTGACGATAAAGAAATTGATAAGAAACGAGAACAGATTGTCGTGGATAATATTACTCTAGAAAAAGCAGAATCTTCTTTAAGTACTGAGCAAGGTGAAATGATAGAAGAGCACGGTGGGGTAAGAATAAAAGTTTTACTCAAAGATGCAGAGCAGAACAGCGTAAAAAGCACGGTAGGGCATCTTGCTAGGAAAAATAGGCTTTCTGACATTGATGGCAAGAAATGAGAAGAACGAGAGTTAAAAAGCTCTGGTAATAAGGAGCATGATAGTGTGAAAGTAGAATCTCCATCTGAAGGCGCGGAGCAAAATATTGTGGAATATAAGGTAGAGCATTTTGCTAAAGAGTATAAGCCTTCTAAAACCAATGATAATAAAAAAAAAAGCGAAATTTGAAAAGCTCTGTTGAAGATAAGAAGAGTATTGATTCTGATTTTACATTAGGGTTAGTATATAAGTAAAGCAACAATAGTGATATGGGTGATGCATCAAAACTGGTGCTAAAAGAAAGTCATTTTGATCGCATAGGGAAGGAAGATGCACACATTAAAGAACAATAAAGAAACGTAGGAATCTTAAACGAGGACAATCAAATAGTTAAGGTGGAAGATGTAGCAAACGAAAAAAATGTTTCAGCAATGGTCAAGGGTGAATAAAAAATCAGACAAGCATGGGAATATAAAAATAAGCAAAATAGGTCTATACACGAGCAGGAATACGATAGTCTAAATAAACATCTTCCAGTGTCTGTGTCTATTCATGATTATCATAAGCAATTTTTGTACTGTATTGAAAAAGGTAATTTACTTTGTTTGAGGGGTTTAATAAGTAGGCTAAGGAATTTTAGTTTTGCTCTTAAAGAAGTGTTGAAATTCAGAAATAAATTTGGGGATACCCCTTTGATTTATGTAGTTAAACAAGAAAAACTGGACATAATACGGCTTCTTTATTGCTGATCCTGATGAAGTGAACTTTGACTTTCAATCCTCTCTTGATTTAGCAATTAAAAGTGAACGGATTGACATAATCAATGCAAGTGCAGAGATGATTCAGAATTTTTTTGGAACAGAGAGAAATAAATAAAAAGGAAAGTTTAGAAATGTAATTGGGCTAAGAATAACAAATGCAGCAACTTGCAATGCGGTATAAACTTATATACGTAATTTGTATGTCAGTGTTACTTTATCAGTCGCGTTATAGCAGTGATAATAAGGAAGATATTCATCCTGTTGATTTTTTGAGTATTTTACATAGTGTTCAGTACACCCTATAGTAAAAAATTTGTTTCCGATTTTTTAATTAAGTGTCACAAGGATGGTGGTCAAGAAGACTTTAACAGGTGTTTTTTTTTGTTGAATGGAGCAAATTTTAGTCAATTGTACTTAAACGATTCGGTTTTCATAGAATGAGTTTAACTGATGCGGATTTTTCAAACACAGATCTGTCAGAAGTAACTTTCATCGATACAGATTTACGTGGAGCAAATTTTTCAAATGCCAACTTGCACGACATAAGGGTAAAAGGCTCTAACCTAAAGTTTACAAAGTTTATTTCTGCAAAGCTAATAGGAAATACTTAAGATGACTCAGATATTCAGCATTCTGAATTTAGCAACTCTAATTTGAAAAAAATAGACATGCGTAATGTGCTTGGTTCGCATATAAATTTTGCAAGGGTAAAAATTAGTAATTAAACTCAGACTTCAATCATGAAAACTTTGGCGATAGTAAAATGAGAGATATTATTGTGCAAGAAAGCAACTTTAATTATGCAAATCTTTTTGGTGTCAGTGCAAATAAATGGAAAGTATTATTTCCTATGTTAAAAAATGTCAATATGTACGTTTTGAAATAAATGGGTTAGACTTTACTGGCAGTAATATGGCTAATTCTGGTTTTAATAATTCTCGTATAACTAATAGTAATTTCAGTAATGAAAATTTGGGCAACGCAGAAATTTCTTATGTAAGCAATAATAATTCAAGTTTTCGAAGATCCATTCTAAAAGGAGCAAAAATGCAAGATTCCTATATGTCTTAAATTGATTTTCGTGACTCAAATTTATCTCATACCGACACTAACTCCAGTAGAGTATATCAAGTAAATATGTCTAATTGCGATGCCCGCAAAGGTAATTTTTCTCATGCTAAAATCGAAAATTCTACAGCAAGGAATGTTTATTTAGATTACTCTCTATTTAATTCAACAAATATAGAAGATTCTGACTTCTCCTTATCTTCAATGTATAAAATTACAATGAGGGATTCTCAAATCGACAAAAGTACATTCTCCCAATCTAGTATTAATTTAAAGAAAATCACGGAATCAATATTTTTTCAATTGATGATCTAATAATTCAAATTAGTATAATTTGAACGTAACAAATTCTTGCTTTACTAATAGTGATGTTACATCTTCCTCATTTAGTAATAGTATTTAAAAAAAAAACAGTTATTTTCTTAGTAATGTAAATTACGCAGCTATTCGTAACGTGTTCTTTCATTCGTCGAGTATATATAAGGGTTCAACAAATAATACTAGTATAAAATATTGCGATTTTACTGATTTACTTTTCATTGAAAATGAAAGACATCAAAGCTTTCAATTTTAGGAAATGCAAACCTTTATCATAATTTGCAAGACAGGATATTGCAAGTTAAAAAGTTTAATGTAAATTATTCTTATTTTAAGTTTAATGATATGGATTTGAGCAACGCTAATTTTGCAAATTCAATATTAAACAGAGCAATTATCTAGACACATTAACTTAAAGAAAGCAAATCTTGAGAATGCTGATTTACGTTACGCTATCTTCAAATCAGGTGTCAATTTGAGCTACAGCAGTTTTCTTCAACCTAATCTCAAGAACGCTGTACTACAAAATACACAACAAGCTAATATGAGAATTGCCCATTAAATAAATGCAAGAAATATTGAAGTCTAAAGCTATACTGCTGATTCTGTCTTCACCGTCCGGTGCCGGTAAAACTACGATATCAGAAAAACTGCTCAAACGAGCAACTAATTTCAATAATAAAAAATCTATCTTTGTAACTACAAGAACACCTCGTGCTGATGAAGTAAATGGCAGAGATTACTTTTTTGTTACTAAAAAGAATTTGACGAATTGTGCAGAACCAAAAAAATGATTGAGTATGCTAAAGTGTTTGGCCATTTGTATGGTATCCCAAGGAATTACATAGAGCAAAGTCTAAAACAAAGGGTAAGTATTCTACTTAGCATAGATTAGCAATGAGCATTCCACCTATTTAAGATCATGCAAGAACAAATAGTAAGCGTCCTTATACTGCCACCATCGACAGAAGAATTAAGGTCACGCTTATATAAACGTAATAGCGAGAACGAGAGTGAAATAGAGCGCAGGTTAATTGAAGCTAAAAATGAAATATGTAAAACTAATAGATACGATTATACAGTAATAAATAAGGATATTGAACGATGTGTTGAAAAAAATACATGCTATATTAAATTCTGCCAGAGTTAATTACTAACTTTTGGTAGGGTTATCCCATACTGATTCATATATTTCCCTTTCATCGTATGATTTTTCACATTCACTTGCGCTTTTTAAAAATACAAGCTGACACGCTCCCTCATTAGCATAGATCTTTGCAGGAAGTGGTGTAATATTTTAAAACTCTAGTGTGACATGTCCTTGCCACCCAGGTTCTAAAAAAACATTTACTATAATTCCACATTTAGCGTAAGTTGATTTGTCAACACAAATTACTGACACATCTCTTGGTATACAGTAATGTTCAACTGTACTTGCAAGCACAAAGCTGTTTGGTGGAAATATACACACATCTGTCTGCTTGTTAACAAAACCATCTTCAGAAAAGTTTTTGGATCTTCTTTGGGTAAATTAACGTTAGTAAATACTTTTAATTTACTTCCAACTCTTGCATCATATCCATAAGAGGACAATCCATATAATATGACTCCCTTACCCAATCTGAACTTCGCTCTGTGAAGAAACGGTGAAAAGTGAGAACCTGAGGTCCTAAACGGACTGAGCAACGGCACTCAGTTTACCGCACTTAGTGAGAGATCCAGCGCACACCTTGAGCACCTCACAGGACGGACGTCCGTTACCGACGGTGCGGGTTTTGCTTGACTTTGGTGTTTTGCTTGCGCAGTGTTTTCTTAGTTTGTTCCCCTGTGCTATCGATTCGGCGTTTACCCGGTGACCTAGTGATCTGGTGACTTGGTGACGCGCACAGCCTCTGTGCTGTCTGTGGTTGCTACGTGCACGTGGAGGTGTGCGTACGGCGAGCGTGCGCGGGGACGTGCACCGTGCCGACGAACGGTGGGCGTGCACCGCGCCGACGTACGGTTGACGTGCGCAGCGCCGACGTACGGTTGACGTGGACCGCGCCGACGTGCGGCGAGCGCGCACCGCGCTAACGTGCGACGGACGTGTGCCGCGCCGACGTGGTACGCTGGTGATACCTTTTGTGGTACATGTGTGATACTTTGGTACATCTGTGATACACTTGTACATTTGTGCCTTTTGTGATATCTTTGTGGTACTTTTCGCATCTGGCAACGCCTGAGGCTGACCTCTTCGAGATCGACACCGGGATAAAGGAGGAGAACGATGAGTGCCCCAGGAAACGGGGGGGGAGGCGAGATAGATAAGGAAGGAAACCCATTCAGGAGTAGCAGGGCACTTCCCAGAACTCCTGACGGAAAGGGTAGTCAGAGAGAGGGCCCAAGCGGGGGTAACTAGGATGGAGGAAGAAGGGGCGGCCACACCGACGGTGCTGGTGCCCAACTCGGACACGGAGACTGAGGACCCAGAGGCAAGCATGGTGAGGGGGGGACCAAAGCCATGCGGATAAGGAGGACAGGGATAAGGGAGGAAATGACAAGGGGGAAGCAGCAAGGGGGTCATAAAAGGGTGCGTCTTAGCACACCTCCTAAGGAAACGGACGCCGCAAGAACAGGGGGCAAAAAGTGGCTCAATATCTTGGCCAACAGGTTGAAGGGATGCACTTTTGGGGAGCTGCCTGTTCCGCTGTGGCCGGCTGAGGAACCAGTATTTGAGGACTACGACTCGGCTTTAGCCAGAAAGGGCGTAACACATAGGAATTATTACACGGCTTGAGGGAACTCGGAGATGAGGACCATAATAGAAGGATTTCAGCGGGAGGCTAAGGAGATGAAGGCTAGAGTAGAGGGGGCTTCCGCGAGAACTATCTGAGGGAGGGCTCCGGGGGGAGAAGGGCCAGCAGAGGCGGCAAAAAAGGCCGCGGACAGTGCTCCCCTGTGCTCCAGATGCGGTAAGGAGATGAATGAAGAAAGGGCCGAGGAGCTTAGGGTGGCTCAACTTATCGCTGAGCTTGACACAGCCCTTCAGACGGCTCAGTGGGACGAAGAGCTACTTGCGGCTCTCCAGAAAGACTGGCCCGAGAAGATGTTCCAGAGGGCCTCGCTAACCCAGCAAGGCATCTTGTCAGCAAGGGAGACCCGGGCTCTTATCGTGCGGGCAGGCTCAAAAAGGGACTCAGCGATGCTGGTCCAACTAGCGGGGCAGTTCCCCTCAGCCCCAGAGGCAGCCAAAGTCCTGGTGGATAGGCTCGCGGTTCTCCGGAGCATGGATGCCTTAGAGCTGGAATGTGATGAAGCCGAGGATACTACCATGAGTGTCAAATGCACTTCACGCACTGTAGTCGTTGGAATAGTCCCTGAAGGGACGCGAAAGTAAAGGCGGAGCTAAATGAGGAGAGGTTTACCTTTCAGGCGTCTGAAGAGTACCAAAGTGACGGCACACGAAAGGCCCTTGAGGCTCTCTGGCGCCGGGTGGGCTGTGACGCCGAGTTAGTCACTCCGAAAACTCTTACAGGTGGGTCGATAAGCCTGGTAGTGCTGGACCCCCTGTGGTTTAAAAGCACTATCAGGGTAAAGACCGCTGAGGGGAAGACTTTTGAAGAAACCCTACAGAGCATCCGGCTCCTCGTTCAGCCGGGGGTGGCGGGCCTGAAGGTTGGCGGGGTCTCTAAAACCAAAGAAGGGGACCTGGCTATAAAGGTCTGGGAGAGCAAGGCCGGTGCCAAGAGCTCTTTCGCCGACATTCTCCGGAACAGCTCCAACTTGGAGGTTGACCGGAGGGTAGGCGGGGTTCCCAAGACCATTGTTCTTCGAAACATTGACCTCTTCGCCGACAAAAAGCAGATAGAAGCAACGCTACGGCACGCGTAAGGGCTGTCCGAGGACACCCTCCTTCGCACTGAAGAAACCCGCATGGGAAAAATGGCTATTGGCAGTGTCTGGCAACGCTGCCATCAGCTGCGGCTGCCAGGCTATTGTCCAGACGGAGCGTCATCATTGGAGGCTCCGTTTGCAGACCTGAAGAATGGGTCTTCGTGCCCATGTGCTGCAATTGCCGGGGTGCGGGACACATGACGAAGGACTGCAAAGAGCCGAAGGTGGACGCCAAGCGATGTTATCGGTGCGGAAACGAAGGTCATCTTGCGAGGGCATGCGACAAGCCCATTCTCACTGTCACGTCTGTGATAAAGAGAGGCACTCGGCGGCCTCAACGGCCTGCCCGGCGTTCGCTAAAGCTCTGCAGGAGCAACGCGAGGCTGTAACGCAGAGGGCCATACAGCGGACAGAGAGGAGAGAAAGAGGAGAAAAGAAAGGGAGAACGAGCTAGCTAAGAAGAAGCGGAAAACTGAAAGCCAGGGTGCCAACAGTCGACGAGGACGGTTTCAAGACGCCAAGGACGACAGCCAGGAGGCAACAGGTTAGTTCCAAGGGGATCGAGAGAGAGGCAGGTAACAATCACAATGATTAGGGTCATACAGGTCAACCTGAACCGATGTAAGGCAGCCCACGTCCTGCTGGACGAAACAATCCAGCACAGGGGTATTGAGCTTGCTCTAGTATCGGAACCGAACAAAGGCATTGCACTCCGGAAGAGTGTTATCAGCCTTGATACGGAAAATAACTCAGGCACCTGGTGGACGGGGAATAATAGGCATTTATCGGCTAGAAGTCGGGGTTCCGGTTCAGGGTTCGCACGGGTAGAAATAGAAGGGCTAGGAGTTTTTTATTCTTGCTATTTTTCACCAAATAAAGAACTTAGGGATTTCAATGTGTTTCTCGATAGTCTGGCGCAGAGCCTACGCGTTCATACGGGAAAGGGAATCGTCCTCACCGGGGACTTCAACTCAGCCAGCGTCGGGTGGGGCAGCAAAACCACAAATGATAAGGGCCAGGTACTAGAAGAATGGATGGCAGAAAATGGGTTGCTTTAGTAAACGACGGGAAGTACCCACATTCTCGCAGGGAAACCAGAAGTATTTCGTGGACTTTACGATGGCAAATGACATAGTCTTCCCAAAGAAATTGGGTTGGCAGGTTGATGAGGAGGAAAACGGAAGTGACCACAGATACATCCTGTTTGAGGTTGCTACCCCCCCCCCCCCCCCCGAGCCAGCTGCCACTCCACGGAGACGCTGGCAGATGCGCAAGCTAAACCAGCGGGTTTTGGCGGAGAAGATTGACGAGGGCTGTCGACAGCTGTCAGAGGAAACCACGCACGAGACCCGAGTCGCAGCTGTTCTGTGAGAAGGCAGGCCCCCGGACCAACTCTGGGGGCCGCCAGCGGCCAGTGCATTGCTGAAACCAGAGATTGGCAAAACACGTCGTAAATATACTAGACTAAATAGGGCTTACACTAGACAGCGCTCATGGCTGAGTAGAAGAGTCGCCCGAGGTTAGCAAGGGTGGACGGTGACGAGCGAACGGTCGGCCTCCTGGCGTCTTACGGAGCTGCCCGACGGGCACTGCAGAAGCTCATTGAGAAGAGTAGGTGCAATCTTGGAAGCTTTTGATAGAAGAGGTGGCAAGGGACGTATGGGGTCGGCCCAACCGGATCGTCTCGGGCAAGATTCGGAAACCACCTCCTAGACTACCACCGGATGTGCTGGAGAAGACGGTTCGCCATCTCTTTCCGGACCATCCGTGGACAGAAGAGGAGGAGTTTCTGGTTGCCCCGGAATAATTCCAGAGGTAACGTTAGATGAGTCGAGCGAGCAAGGAAAAGGTTGACAACCCGGAAAGGCACTCGGTGCGGACGGAGTTCCCCTGAAGCGGCGAGGCTGCTAGTGAAGCGCTGGCCAAATGTCTTTCAGACCCTAGCCACAGACTTTTCAGAAGAGGCGTTTTCCCGAGGCTGTGGAAGAAGGCTAACCTGGTCCTGATCCCGAAAGGGGGAGGGAATGCCCCCGCAGAAGGGCTTGCCTACCGTCCCATATGTCTTCTTGACACTATGGGTAAGATCTTGGAGAACGTGCTGGTTGGCCGGCTCAACGCCGAGATCGAAGCCAAGGGGGCTATCAGAAGCACAGTATGGCTTTCGGAAGGGACGGTCTACGTTCAACGCCCTGGCAAGAGTACTGAGACGGGCAGGTGAGCAGCTAATGAAGACCCCCAAAACACGGGACTTTGTGCTGCTCATTCTCCTAAACGTCAAGAACGCCTTTAAACTCAATGAGCTGGAAAGTGGCATTGCAAGCGATGGAGCGCAAAAACATCTCGCCCTACCATCCGTCGAATTATAGCATCGTACCTGTCGGAGTAATTGGAGAAGAAAAGCGCCGCCTTTTAGCAACTGCTGCACAATCCGTCGCCCTTTACGGAGCACCGGCATGGGCAGACAGGGCACTTAGGACGGCATGCAACAGGAGGAAGCTGAGGTCATCGCAACGGCCGGTGGCCATAAGGGTCTGCCGCGCATTCCGTACCGTGTCGACTGAGGCCTTACTGGTCGTGTCCAAGATGCTGCCATGGGATCTGCTGGCCGGGGACCGAGCAGAACGAACGCTGGACGGTGATCTAGACCCCACACGGGCCAGATTAGCTACTTTGGACTCTTGGCAGAAAGAATGGGTGAGGACAGCAGCGCCTGATGGGCTCTGGGGGGCATCAAGGGGTCGCTGGACCAAAAGTCTGATCCCGGACCTACGGCAATGGTACGACTGCAGACACGGCGAGCTATCTTATAATGCGTCTCAGGTGCTGACCGGCCACGGCCATTCCAGACGTATATGGTTAAGATTAACAAAGCCCAAGTCGACTCCTGCGTACTATGCGACTCGGGGGAACCGGATGATGTAGAGCACACTGTTCTGCATTGTGGGGCCCCCCGGGAAGCGCGGGGCGGCCGCTGTGCGAGGCCGACCGGTCAACGAGGTCGTCACCCATATGATGACTTCAGCGGCGGCCTGGAAAGAAGGTATTGCCCACTTTGATGCGATCATGTCCGCGAAGGTGGTCAAAGAGACTGCCAGGAGAGCTCGTCTTAGCGTCCACTCAGGCTCCGGTCGAGAGGGGAACCTGTAGACGGAGGCGGGTGGGTGATAGGCAGGTGGACCAGGCTAGGCAAATACAGCAAGGGATTCCCCAGATTATGACTCTCGACGCACCTACAGGCGGGCGAGCTGCGGAAGGTGTCAACGGCCTTCTTGAAGTCGCCGCCCCGCACCAAAGCGGGCTAGGGCGACTGTAGGAAGGCTGAAGTAGGAAGGAGAGGCAAACTCCCATGGATACTAGCAATTACCGTTCCTGGGGGGTGGGGAGACGGGTGTTAGTGGGTTGTGAGTCCCACACTAGTCACTGGCTGTGGTGACGCAATGTACATCACGATTCCCGTAATCCCCCATATTAATGCTGAGAGGTTTCAGCATAAAAAAAACTCCCCTACCATTCTTATGATCAATAAAAGGGTTTATCATTTGGAACTTCTCAGACTGCTCCTTGATCCACTTGTCTGGCATAACTGACATAGCTACTTAAAGTCTAAAAGATATAAAATATAATACTATATTTTATAACATTACAAAGCATAAAGTATTAAAACCGTGTTATTTTTCCCGTTATATTCGTCAAATGGTAATGTTCAGTTTATTTTGAGAGGGATTTATTGCTTTTGCAAAGTATTTAATGAATGGCCGTGCTGTCACCATATTGGAAGCAGCTGAGAGAGATGCTGCACAGAGTTTTGTGCACAGGCATAATGGAAGAATTATGGTGGGTATAATTGGTCTGTCTCTAGCAGCACTTACTGTAAATGCACGTACTTACCCATAGTATCATGGCATCTGCTACTCTCTTATCTACTGTTGTTCTATTTTTTTCTACTATTAAACGAAGATCCGGGCTGACAGAGTGTCAAACTTAAAGGGAGAGGTGTGCTATGCTATGCCCGTCGTGCCAGTGCGTAAATTCATTCAGCCTCCTTCAAAAAATAAAACGTAGCTGCAATAGTACAAATATGGTACACGTCTTGGGTTGGTCATCTGTGTAAGGCTGATTTCACCTTAATTTAGGTAACATATATATATATATATATTATATATATATTATATATATATATATGGCGCGTTCAAATGAAAAAGTACGAAGCGTTCCAACAGCCTCAACGGTTGAAGTTTGTCGCTTTGGGATATTGTAAAGAGACATCTAGGGTCGCGTTTGGAGTTTTCCGGTGTAATGACGACAGAGGTAAGCAGGCAGTTGTGTGTCCCATTCAATTGACACGGCAGTGTGTTTGAAGACATCACGGCATTCCCATTGCAAGTTCGACAATTGAGGAGCAGCGAGGCGCTATCAATTGTCTGACCGCGGAAGGTGTTTCAACCGGCCGATATTTATCGCCGGGGTGAGTGGCCGTACATAGCAGAGACTGTATGTTCAACAAATCAATGAGAAAGTTGAGTGTTCGTTCTCATGATAGCCAAGACTGTTTGAGTGATAACGCGAGAGACAAGGCCAGGGAACTACTCAACGAACTCACTGACAAAGTGAACGGCCTAGTGAAAAGTGCTTGGCGATACTCGTCGGATTCATCGAGCATAGGAAAACCAGACCAAGAAGCCCGGCCGGACGGGCACTACGAGCTGTCCTATAGGCAAGCAAAGCCCTGATCCTTGAATGATACCTTTAGCAGAACTTTACAATCCAATAGCCTACTATGCGTCCTGGAACCCCTCGGTTCTTCTCATCCCCCCATGGCCCGTCTTCTCGCGGATTGCTGCAGACTGCCGGGAAACGGCTGCTCATAGCCAGCGGAGATAAGAAACGATGGGCGAATTCCTTTAACAGCGTCTGGCTGGTTCCTACATTGGACCCCATGTAGCGATGCACACGCAGGGACCCAAATGTCATGTCCTACTTTTGAGAAAAATTATATATATATGTAAGCAGAATACTGTTATCTTCTGCCTACGTAGTAGAGGATCCCACAGAGTACAACTGAATGGCTTTCAACAGCGTAAGGTTTATTAAAAAAATAATAACAACTTCAACTTCGGCCAACCGCCGCTCATACGGCTACACTGCCGACAACTACGACGTCTTACGTCGTTCGCGTAACTGCTCTGCGACCCGATCTCCTCGGCAGCCGTCGCCAGAGTGCACATTGCAACATGTTCGCTAAACATCTTTCTACGATAAAGCCGGTTCCCCTTTCCCCCTTCTCTAATTCTTCCCCCACCTCCACTGACTCTGCTGTCTGCTCGAATCTTGTAGAGACAACAAAGTAGTCATACAAAAGGGGAAAGGGGGGAAAGTAACGTCAACAACGTCAAGAGATCAACTGGTACCAATGCATATAGAATGAATGAAACCCGACTCTCACACTCGGCCAATGCTACCGATAGATTGTCGATGTCCTCATCGAGTGAACTTTTAGGCGTTTAATAATCATTATAATATTTTGCTTGTCGTCGACGCCTGGGCTTCGTCTCTGTTTCGCTCTCGCCTCTGCGTCCAACCCTTGACCGCTTCGTGTGGCCCGCGCTCGCCTCTCCTTGACGGTACCTGCCTTCCCGGGAGAGTCGCTAGTAGTAACAGCCGCCGGATGAGTCGTCGATTGTGGCTCGTCTTCCCGAGCGGCGGCGCTCTCATCCTTCTTTTCGCCAGTGTATCCAGCGGAGTCAGCGGCAGTATTCGGCGAGTGCTGTGTTGATCTCGCGACGTCGCCATAATCCGAGTTGTCATTCGCACTACGCTCGACAATCGGTAAGGTTTCGCCGCTACTGGTCGGCTTCCCGGTACCTTATAATTTTAAACTCTGCTAATGGCATGTGGCCGAGATTCTTCATCGACGTGGCTATTACCGGCGCGTGTTGATACAGCAGTGACCCTTACTTAGCCTCAACAGGGGCTGGGGTGCCCTCTCCAACCTGTAGTTGCAGGTTCTCCGCGTTTATCGAGGCAGCCACACGCATAGCATTCACCGACACCGATGTCCCCCTGTGACCTCGCCACTCTCTCTAGGCTCTGCCGTCTCATCTTCTAGTACCACTTGGTACGTAATATCTTCCACGTCAACCAAACGCCCTCGTTTGACAGCAGCGCCTTCCTTTAGCTGACTAATCTCATCCCCGTAGTTGACCACAGGCAACACGGCGTCCACTCCGTCGCTTACATCCAACAGTATTCCACTACGACCATCCTGGCCTTCGACCATTACCGGGCCATCCACCGCCTCGATTGGCCGTACACGAACCAAGCAGACGCTTCGCGGAAGAAGCTTAGTGCTTTCCTTGGCGACGAGTTCAACCCTTGGCTCTACCGAGCTTGGTAGTAACTTCGCTAGCTCCGGGTTCGCTAGAACTAAGAATACTAGCACTACTCTGAACTAAGAATAATAGCACTACCCTCTCGGTAAACTGTAATCAGCTCTCGGCGGTCGAGCAGGTTCTTGCCCAGTAAGATTGACTCCCCGAGCATCGCACCATCTTCCAGCACGGTAAGTGCCACTTCTTCATGCACCATGCCATCGGACGCTACCGAGACCATGCACTCGCCGACCGGCGTACAGAAGCCACCACCAATACCCTGGACGCGACCAACGGTCGTCGGTCGTATTTTCAGACCCATCTGCAGGGCTGCCTTACGAGACACGCACGTTATATCAGACTGGGTGTCTACTTTGGCTTGCCATTTCTTGCCGTCCACTACTACGAGCTTGCCTTCGCTCTCGTCAGCCACACGAGATCCAGTTGCGCTGCCGGTTGGCCTGTACGTTACCTGTCGCACGCTATGGACCTTACAATCACGCCTAATGTGTCCTGCGTTCCCGCAGTTAAAGCACGTGGGGAGCCGTGTGCAATCGCTTCTGTTTTCGGCGTTATCGCTGCCACCGGCCCGGTCCCAGTGACGTGGCTGATGCACCGAGGCCGTATGTCGCGACGCATAACTTAATGATTTCTGCTGCTGGCCGCCCCAGGACTCTCTAGAACTTGGCTTTACACAGTTCTCAGCTCGATGGCCAACATTCTGGCCCCGACTGTATCTCGACTCGACTGATCTGTCATAGAGCGCTCTTGGTCACACCGCCACTGGCTTGCCGCCAACGCTCCTGCAGATCAATCGCGTCTTGGATGTCGTGGATCAGCGAGGATATATCATCATGTTGCTGGCGCGCCACATCTTGAATCAAAATCCAAACTCCGGACGCAACCCGGTAAGCACACGCGATTTGATTTCTTGCGTCATAACGGTAGCTGCAACGCTAAAGCTTCAAGCCGCCGGGCGTAACTACCGATAGATTCACCCGCCTGCTGCCGACACGCCACACATTTCGTCTAGGAGGACACTTTTGTCTGCCTTTCGGTCAAAGGCAGCCATGAACATCGCCCGCCACTCATCAAAGTCACGACACCTGTGTCCATGGGTTGTGTGCCATGTTCGGGCTTCTCCGCACATCTTAACGAACAGCACGCGACTTGTCTCCGCCCAGGACCACTCCAATCTTCTCTTCTTCGCTAGCTCAAACATTTGGATCCACTCCCTGGCCGGCAAGCCTCTTTCTCCATAGTACGAGTCTACTTGGCTACAAACATCAACAAATGCTTCAGATCGCACAGCCACCACTTGTGTCGCCGCCGGTGCCATAGTTGCTGTAGGCTGTTCTGTCCCCGGTACTTCTGTTTTCAGCACTTTCTCCATTCGAGTTTTTGAAATTCTTCCTGCTGTTTCTGAAATTCTTCCTGCTGTTTCTGAAAAATTTCCAGCCTTCTATGGTTATCTGCAGCCATATTCTGCATCATTCTTGCTAGCGCACCAACAGTATCTTCGAGTGACTTGTTGTCCGTCTCCTCCATTTTGTTCTGACTGCGTCTTCGGTTGCCACCACCAAAAAATCACTGAGTCACTCACTTCGGTCGTTCTGCCGATCCAGGCCTAACTCGAACCTACGCTAGCTCAAGCCACCAGCCGCAAGTCTGTGCGTCCGCACGTTACGACGAACGGAGATCCCACCGCTGCCACCAAAATGTAAGCAGAGAATTGTTAACTTCTGCCTACGTAGTAGAGGATCCCACAGAGTACAACTGAATGGCTTTCAACAGCGTAAGGTTTATTAAAAAAATATAAACAACTTCAACTTCGGCCAACCGCCGCTCATACGGCTACACTGCCGACAACTACGACGTCTTACGTCGTTCGCGTAACTGCTCTGCGACCCGATCTCCTCGGCAGCCGTCGCCAGAGTGCACATTGCAACATGTTCGCTAAACATCTTTCTCTACGATAAAGCCGGTTCCCT
>QVRM01005797.1:45000-47117 GCA_003439945.1 Dermanyssus gallinae | reverse complement strand
GGAGCGACACCAGTGTCGACAATCGCCTGCCGTGTAGGAAGAACGGCAACAACAACGATGACGATGATGTGGCGGTAGTGGGTGTGATTGTGGTGGTGGTGGTGGTGGTGGTGGTGATAATGATGATGACTTTGAGGAGCTGAGTTGAGCGACTGCCGATTTGCTGTGCTACGCCGGGTACTACACAAGTAGTAGTCGAAAGAGCTAGACGATTCGGCCGTAGCTTGAGCCTCCAATTTCTTCTTCTTCGTTCTTCGATCACAGCCGCGCATATGAACAGACATAGACACGGAGCCCACACACATACACTCGCACAGCCACCTCCAGGCCCGCTCATACAGACGAACCCACGGGTCGTAACCCAACGGTCGATTGTGCTAACGAAGATCAGGAGATCATGCCTGCGTGCAGACGACAAAGACGCAGGGGACCGTTGGGAAGGCCGATATGAACGTTGATGTCAATTACTACTACTAGTACGACGACGACAACAACAGCAATAACAACAAAGATGTCAACCAGCCCCAACAACCACAACAATGTCAACCACCAACACAACAACAACAAGGACAACACCAAAAATACAGTCACAAGTAACGACAACTACATTTGCAGTGGTCGTAAGGTACGTTCATGCGTGTTGATTGCTTGCATGCGGTCCGCCACGAGCAAGCATCACTTCGACGACAGCACCGTTGCCGGCTAATTGAGAAGGCAACGACGACGACGACGACAACGACAACGAAGAACAGGAGCACGCTAACTTCGCAGGGGGGGGGGGGTTGTGACCCATGGGGTGATTCAGTGATTACGGCAGCCGGCGCGGCCAAGGGGTCCACGGGTATCTCAGTGACAACATCCGCGCAGCACTCCCTCGAACAGGAGGATCATTCACCATGTCTACAGCCAGCTCCTGCAGCTGCTCCTGCAGCTGGTGCACCAGCAGATCGACCGCCGTAGAAGTAGTACACGTTTTCAGTCAGGTCAGCTATAAGTTACAGCAAAGACAGCGTGGCAGCAACGACGGGAGACTCGAGAGAACAATGGCCACGTGGCGGGCCGTTGATGATGAAGGCAGCAGCAGCAGCGCGGCGGCGGCTACAATTACAACTACGACCACCACTCACGTCATTTGCTCAGCGACGCACGAACTATTCGCAGCAGCGTAAGTCTTCAAACGACGCGTATCTGCTTATCATTATTGTCGACCCCGTCTCGTCTATGTGTTGACAATCATAGAGGAGGAAGTTACCGGGGGGGGGGGGAGGGGCGGAGGGGGGTAAGGATTTCACCAACACTGGAGTCCTTCAACAACAACAGCAGCAGCACCAGCTGCAGCAGCAACAACAGCTGCTGCTGCAGCAACAGCTGTGCCACGGTGAAAGAACGGTGGAACAATGGCACTAGCGCTGGCGAAGGCAAGCGCGCGCGATGGTAGGGCAAACAGAGCCGGATACCTCAACCAACCGACCCGTCCGTCCGTCCGTATGAATGCCCACCACGACGTCGCCAAAAAACGTTAAAATCCGAGCCAGGCCGTTGACCGCTACTAACTAGAATGACTGACTGACTGGCTGGTTTTTTACCTTCGTCTGACTGACTTCACCTGACTGACCACTTGTTGTTTCGCGTCTGTACGTGAAATGATCGATGACGACTATGATGACGTACGGTTGTTGTTGTTTTTGTTGTTGTAACTTTCTTCGACTTTCACTTGCGTTCGGAAAGTCCTCTTTCTCTCTCTCTCTCTCTCTCTCTGTCTGTCTCTCTCGATGTCATTCGCACTGATCATCCACGGAGATTCGCATTGATCATCCACGGAGATTCGCATTCAGCGCAACAAAAGCCGGCCGCACATACAACAACATTGACCACAGCGACCATTCCTTGTCGTTGTAGAGCTGTCCTTTTGTTATCGTTGTTGTCGACACCGAAAACAATTCGTACAATGCGAGAAGGAACACTCTGTGAATGTGAACTGACCACAATGATGCAAATGCAGGCGGTGAGAGGCGGTGAGCGTGCTTGGGTTGCTAGCCAAATCGGTAGTATCGCTACCCAGTGGCGGTTCGTTCGACTATGTAGTGAAGCCGTCGTGGTCGTCGAAGTTGTACTTC
>QVRM01005797.1:0-40000 GCA_003439945.1 Dermanyssus gallinae | reverse complement strand
AACATTACAATTGACATTTACATTCGAGAAACTATCTCATCGAATAACCGATTGGAGGCTCCACGAGGAGCAAAAAGACTCGATCCGATCATTTCCACGTAACCTGCTCTTATACCCGTTCACAGAAAGCATTAAAAAAAAGAAAGTACCTCATCTCGTTGAATGCTCGGAAATATCTGCTCGATTAGAGAAAGCCTACAGAAAGTCCTAAGATAGCCAATCGTCCGTTGTGCTGCTAGTGGAATAGTCAGATTGCCGAGAAGCGAAAAAGCTGCCACCGCCTACGACGAGTATGCACGCGCCACAGAGCAAATCACCGGTCAGAACGTTTCTATTTATAAGAAGAAGTACGAAGAGCCATACATAGAGTCATTAATAAAAGTAAAATAGAACACTCAAACTCTTTTCGACCGTGAGGAGGTCGATGAAAGCCCCAGGGGCAAAGGGTACAATATTGGGCGTAACAAAATGCGTCACGCGCTGCCGCCCCTACCAGTATAAGTAGCCCGACAAACTATAACTGCGCTCTTTCTGCAAAGACCCTCCACGGAGCCGGTGCTCTTTGAAGTAACGTCAGATCTTACTTTCGAGCGAATCTCAATCCAAAGGATCAGAATCAGGGCGGAACACGGCCATATAAAGCACCGGCACAGTTCTTTCACTGATCAAAGGCGTGTCCCCCTACCTATGATCCTAGCGTCGTACTTAAAAGACGGAGCATCTACATACGAAGGCGTGAACTACGCAGTCACAACCAAAGTCCCCCAAGGGTATGTACTTTATGGACCAAGCCTGTAGAATATAACCTACGATGGAGTACTTAAACTGCCACATCCCCGGGAAGTTTATTTAATTGCCTACGCAGGCGATCTTGCACTGATCGTTACCACCCGTGACGAGGTTCTGCTCAAAAGAACAGCCAACGAAGCCCGGCGGTTATCTGAAAACACCTCCACACGCTGGGGATCTAACTGACCTCACATAAAACGGAAGCTATTTTTTTAGACGGCCCGAAGCGTCCCCGCAGAATCTGAACTTTAACCTGGAAGATCACCCAATAACACCCACGCTCATGATCAAGTACCTGGGCGTGAGCCTGGATAGAGCTCTAACAAGAACACCTCAGGAGCAACCGACTTTTGGCGTCATCCCTTAGCATCAGTAATAGACCGCCTCAAGTTATACGCCGCAGCACCCTTATGGGAGCGCACGACTACCAGAGCAACAACACGGCATCTTCTCAACTAGAGCCAAAGACCTATGGCGCTTAACATAGGACGGGCAATGCGCACAGCGTTCACAGCAGCCATGTAGTTCCTCCCTAGACAAATTCTCTGGGACCTAAGAGTTAAAGAACTGTGGCTGCTTTCAGCAATACCTTCACCGCATTGGTAAAACTGACTCCCCGTATGCCGCATGTGTAACTCAGGAGAGGCTGACAATGTATGGCATTGCTATGCACGCGACGCCTTCTTCGACACTGAGCGAAAGCTACTGTCCCGGAGCCTTCTGGGGAACTCCTGACATGCCAAGTCATTGTAAAGGCGCTCCTCAATGATCATAAATCCTGAATTATGGTAGGAAGACCCGAAGAAGCTGTTTGCGAGGCGACATTATTTACCACATAAGTTAAGCAGCCCAAATGGCAAGAAGAATAGCAGGTGAACTAATCTCGAGAAGACAGTACTGCGGTCACCTTTTAATAAGGGGCAAAGAGGATGCCTGGATGTAAGTGGGTTTGTGAGACAACGACGCCCGGTGTGCATCACGCATTTTCACACACAATTAATTTAACAGCGGATTGCACAAGTAGAAAAACCTCGCTGTGTGATCTGGATGTTTTTTTTCGAAAGTTTGAGGTGTATCAGAAACTTCGAATTGTTCTGTCCTTCAAATGTAGAGAAAAGCTCAACAATCACGACACGCTCAGACCATTAAGCGGCAGACAGATATGCCGATAAAAAGTGTCGAGGACCGTCCACCGTCTACAAATGGCAAAGCCACTAGTTTGGGCAGGCTTAGTAGTGCTTCCCGAAGGAGAAGAGCTAGTGGTCTGAAACATGCCACCTGTGCCAGCACCCAGAAACAAAAAAGAGACACGGAGAACTACTAAGGAACCGGCAGCTTCAAAGCAGACGTATAAAAGGATTAGTCTTGGAGTAACACAACTAGAGACATTTTGGTCTAGCATAACAGATTTCGTAAAACACTGGCCTAATGAACATCCATATGCGGCTTGTCTAGAAGATTCATTAAAAGTTTTTGCAGTTCCTTGCAAACCAAGAACACAATGCCTAGACCAATTCGAATACATTGGATTTATGTTTATCGCAAGACAAATGTTCCAGCCATAAAATGAATGTGCACGAGTGCCATCAAAGTAATATGTCTAATCCAGGAAACGTTTCTAAAAATGTTGCAATCCATAGTTTTGTTACGTATGTACACCGATTGTCAATCAACAAGTACACCTTCGTCATAGGTTTTCAGGTGATAATCCGTTCGATCAAAGCGGATGAGTTCGCTAGAGCTCCTGGAAAAGATATTAAATCCTAATACAGAATTGATGTCAATCTGGCATTTCGATCCACGCGAAGGTACCGTGGTGTGGTGCATCTCTCCGGGGAGGCCGCCTCTGCCGTGGGTAAAGTTTTCACTCGACAGGAGTCCGGCGATGACGGAAAGCCTGAAACGGTGTGTTAATCCTTCTACGCTACCTCGAGTAGTTGCACATGAAGCTGTTCTTTGCTTTTCTCGATCAGGTCGCGCATCCGGTCTCCATGCTGAGCAACCCGCTAGCCCTTACGGAGTCCACCTCCATATCCTGCTACCTATCTTAGCAGGATTGGGGATATTGCAAGCGTTTTGCTGGAATTTCCACGGAAGCACGTTATTATTATTAATATTATTATTATTATTTAAAACAATGTTACAGTTGTGAGGTCTGAACGTATTATTGCAAAGTTTTTCAAAATAAATAGTTTACTTCATGGCGCCTAAAATAGATGCCGCGTTCTCTCTGCAAACGGTCAAGGACAACGCTTGCCTCAAGAATTGACCCTCTCTTCGGTCGCTTGTAACCTACTGAATTCGCTTACCTAAATCTTTAAGAAATGTTTCGGCTCCCTTGCTGATTGGTCCTAGTGTCTCCATGGCAATACGCACAAAAATACATCATGTTTCCAGTCCAGCATATTTAACCCGTTTTCTGGCATCCGCGTGCTTTGCTACCCACCCCGGCTCAACGGAGCTGTGGTGTAAAAAAGGAAGCCGCGGTTGTGCACGAAACCGTTGCATCCTAAGCTAGGGACTTCCCATGTGAACATAATGCAATGGTCACCCCATCAGGTCTATCTTCGCCAGCGGACACTAAACCTCTCGGTTCAAGTGTAGATGGTATACCGGTTTTCCTAAGGGACCTTATAATTACACTGTTTAGTTTAGCATGTCTGGACGATCTACCGGCGCTCTTCGGGCAACTCAGTGGGTGTAGGCCACTGGAATCTACCATCTCTCCACACAGTTTGCACTGAAACGGCTCGCAGACGCAAACGCCGATTCTAAGTGCTGACATCATGCGGAAAGAGTTGGGATCCACCATGGTGCCGAGCTGAGGCGAGGGTAAGGCTTTAAGCCAACCCCCACTGAAGTTATCTTATGCCGTTTAGAATACGGTGCGGTGTCTCCGGGAAACAAGCTCGTCTAAGATCTCTTTGCTCATGTCTTTGCTTTTGAGCTTACCAAGGTTATATTGGCTAGGATATTCTTCTAAAGGGCCCGAATCTAGCACGCCGTTAATTTTTCGGGGCACGTCAAAGCAGGACATGTACGCAATACATTGTTAAATTTTGAAGACCCCAGGCTATATATCCAAATGCACAGCGCAAGCATGTCAGTCGTGGACGAATTTTAATAAGGGCTTCTTTTTTCACAGAGAGTGTATGCGAAATTCCGTCTTGCTTCACGAGGGCCCCCAAAACTTTTAAGTTGTTTAGCTCTACACGCGTGATACCAGGGAGAATTTTTGCGATCTTCTGAATTGCTTCCTCCCTCTCCTGAAGTGAGTCCCCGACAGCAGTGATCTCACATTTTGAAGCACTCAGTGTCAGTTCCCCGTCTTCTTCAAACTGCAGCACTCTTCTTAAATCTGTTGCGATGATACTTGCAGGGCCGGCAAGCGTGGCGTCATCTAGATACCACACGTTGAAAGAGCTCTGTAGTTGCGATACTAGATCTGATATACCAAGACTAAATAGAGCAGGCCCTAGCGGGTCACCCTGCTGAATGTCCGCTTACGAACGCAATGTTGAAGTTGTGCCCCAGGTTAAGAGTGAAAGATCTCTGTAACTTTGCCAGACCATAGGCAAAAGCTCTGGACTTTTCTTCATCACTGCATCTAGTATCCTGTCCTTTCTTAACGTATTAAATTCATTGCAGAAATCACCAGAACCCTTACTTGGTCCGCAGTCTTCAAGAGGGCACGTGTAGCATGTACTAGTGCTTCTGCGCCGCTTTTAACAGCCACTTCAACCTGATGTGGCAGGATTGCTGTCAAAATTTGTCTTTTTATTGCTCGCCATTGCTATCTTTGCAGCAATCCTACGCAAAGTCAGTCCACAAGCTATGGGCCTTATTCAATTAAATTCAATTCAGCCTTTATTTCAACACAAAATTGGTAGACAGTTGATTCAATTTTCACAAGGTGTCACAATGGACTTTTTGGTCTTACAATATAAATTTAACTTTGAATGATAATGACGTTCCGCAAATTTCTGGGCACACAAGTATATGATAGCGTCCAATATCAAAGTCGCTGCAAAAGCTACGAACACATTCTTCAATATTCAAAGAGCTTGGCCTCATGCATATGTAATGGTGGTACCCGTGCCAGGTTAGTCGGCAGATTAGCGAGCGGTTTCTTTGCATGGCTCCTTTCCATCTACGTGAAGAAAAGGCCGGGCCATCAGTATAATTCTCAGCTACAAATTTTAAATTTCTGTTTTCTCTGTAGGCTCGATATGAGTCTAGAATATGCGGTGTAAATGGTGTGTTACTAAGTGCTAGGTCTTCAATAAGTGTTCTCTCTCCTCACATCTCTAAGGCAAGTGTTGCCGACGCGCACTTTGGAAGCCGCAAAACACGCTTAACATATCTGGCCTTTAGCTTGTCTAGACTTTTTAAATGGCTGAGGGTCAGGTATGATGCAATTGTAGAAAGGCAGTATGCTGCTACAGGCAGTACTCTGATTCTAAAGCAATTTATAGCTGTTTTTACGTCCACAGCGTGCATATTGCCTAACAACAACATTGCAGACGTAGCTTTTGCTTGTATCTCCTCGATATGTTTGCTAAAAGAGAGCTCGGGGGTTAGTGTGACGCCTAGATATGAAAAGTGGCTAACTAATTTGAGTGGTTGTCCATATACTGACAGATCATGATACCTGGCCGCGTATGACCCTCCTCTGCTAAAGCGTAAGACCTGTGACTTTTCCGCGTTAATCTTGAGCTTGTTTTCTTTGCACCACTTCGCAGTTTCGTTGAGGTAAAACTGTAGATGGTTACAAGTTTTTGCTAAAATGACTAGGTCGTCAGCATAAAATGCAAAATGGGCTTTAAGATTACGCATTAAGTCCGCGAGTCCAGTCACGCACAAAATAAAAATAAATTGGCTAGCTGAGTCTCCCTGGGCTACCCCGATGGTTTGTGTTACAGGTGTTTGTACATAGTGGTCTCCGTTTTTTACCTAAATTAAATTGTGCGCTAATATGTTATGAACGAGATTAAAACGGGGCCTGTTATGTTAAAACGTTTGCGGAGCGTGTCAAATAAACGGTTTCTTGGCAGGCAATCAAAAGCAGTTTGAAAATCTATAAACGCAGCGTATGTCATTTTCTTGTTAGAGAGGCGTTGTGATACATGATTTAAAACAAACTCAACTGCATCTGACGTCGATCGCCTCTTTAAAAAACCGTATTGTTTTACCGGAATTTTGTCTTCTACGCACGGGCACAATCGATTAACGATGAGCGACGTTAATATCTTGTAAAAAACGCTTGTAAGTGCTATGCCCCTGTAATTCTTTGGGTCAGTTGTATCTCTCTTTCGCTTAAATATAGGCTGTAGATAGCTTTTCCGCCACTCATCGGGAATTTTGCCTTGTCGAAAACCTTCATTGTATAGTTTTGTCACAATAGTTTATAGAGCGTCAATATTAGACTTCAGGTGTTCATTAAGAATACTATCGGGTCCTGCTGATTTCCCGTTTTGCTTCGATATAATTGCGGTTTGGACTTCGTCCTCACTAAAATCAACAATTTCTTCTAAAAGGTTCTGATTTGGCAATATGGCGTCTCTCGTTAAAGATTATTATTATTATTATTATTATTATTATTATTATTATTATTATTATTATTATTATTATTATTATTATTATTATTATTATTATTATTATTATTTTTGTGTGTAATTTGCCCGCATTTGTTTAGGAATTATATATACATGTGAATGTTCAAGTCCACGGCGCCGATGGTTCACTCCCCATCTATCACTCGTGTCCGAGTGGGAGTCATGCCCGACCCCTGACGCGAAGACGCGGGTCCATCCAGTCTTTCATAGTTCCGAGCACCGACATCGCGTTACCTCACTGAACCTCTAGGGAAAGCCTTTGGCAGAAGAAAGTGCCCGCCTTTTTGTCCATCGTAGCCTGCTGTAAAGCGTCGCCAACCTGGGAAATTAGCGTTGTTGTGAGGCGCCCAGGGCCACCCAGCGTCTCGAATGCGAAGGGTGAAAAGTGGTACGCCCGGCCTAAGTTCGCATACTTTCTTATCTTTGATGTCTCGGCGCGGGAAGCGGCAGTTTCTGGGCGAGAAGCGCCGGGACCGACAAGGGAGGGGGTCAGAGAGTCGGTCACCGTTGCATCCCACACCAGGGAACGTCCCTTGTAGAAAGGTATCAAAGTCAAGCCGTCGGGCCGCTTGCTATCGTCTCTAGAAAGACCAGGCGGTTCCAGGACGCAAGGGACTCCGGCCTTTCGCAACGACCTTGCAAGAATGTCATTCAGAGCGGTGTGATGTGGGCGCCGGCCCGCCGAGTGTGCGCAAGACAGGCCGTGTCTGGCCAGGCGTCCGACAGGCTCGCCGCAAGTGCCATCTGTGTGGCTCTACCAAATGAGCTCCCAGTCTCAGGCCAACGCAGATCCGGGTGGATTGGTCGTCAAGGCGGGTACCCAATGAGTCAGCGGGGAGTGCGTGTAGCCAGTCGCTCGCTCCTGGGCGAGCGACGGCAAGGAGGCGCGCCCTATCCTGGTCGTCACCGCATTCTTCAAGCAGCTCAGTAAACGAAAATTCGTGTACCTTCTCGGCCCAGTCCTTCTGGCAGGCAAGTCATATCAGGCGGTGAAGCTTAGAGTCCAGCCACTATAGCGTCGCGAGTTGCCTCAAACAATGCCCAAGCCCCCGGCGGGAGCAGGCGTTGGACATGACCTGGCGTAGCGTGCATCGAAGCGGCCACGGCAGGGCCTGCCAAGGAGCGGGCCGAAGGAAGACCAAGACCGCCCACGGAGGTGGGGAGAGCCGCCTGGCGCACCTCTCGTGGTCGTAAGTTCAGACCCAAAACCGTCTCGAGGGCCTCCACCACCTGGTCGTCGAATGGTTGGAGAAGCTGGTTGAATGTACCCGAACAGTCCATGGATCGAGCGGTGCGCCAAGGAGTGTAATTTCGTGTTCAGACACGACTCTACACCCTGGTAGTAACGTAAGTAAGGCACTTAATGTGGGGTCGTCCGGGTCTGTCCCCGGCGCGAACACCTCGCATTTGGCCGTGTTTAACACCAGGCCACTGACTGCCTCAAAGTCAAGAATTCTGCGCACTTTCTCGAGTAAGCCCTCCATCGGTCCACCGAGTGTGCCATCGTCGAAGTACCAGGCGTTGAAAGGCACTTGTATTGAGTTAACCAGCTCACGTATACCCAGGCTGTATTATTATTATTATTATTATTATTATTATTTAATATGTCTTAGAGCAACACAGTTGTGAGGTGTGAATGTGTATCCTCATTATTTTATAGTTTTTTTCTTGCTGTAGTCAGCCCATCGCACCTAATATCGACGCGACGTTTCCTCTGCAAACTGCCAATGAAGGCAGCTGCCTCAGAAAGTCGCCTTCGCGTGCATCTCCGGTGTTTGCTTGTATTCGATCACTTAAGTCTTTAATAAATGTCCTTGTTCTTCTGCTTACTGGGCCCATTGTCTCCATTGCAATCGGCACGAAATTGTATCTAGACTCTAACTCTGTGTATTTACGCCACTTTTCTTTCTCTGCGTGTTCGGCCACCCATCCCGCCTCGGTAGCGC
The DNA here is from genome assembly GCA_003439945.1 of Dermanyssus gallinae. Taxonomy (NCBI): domain Eukaryota; kingdom Metazoa; phylum Arthropoda; class Arachnida; order Mesostigmata; family Dermanyssidae; genus Dermanyssus; species Dermanyssus gallinae. The sequence goes on along the minus strand of QVRM01005797.1, from coordinate 31,650 downwards.
TGTGGCACACATAAGACGGTGCGGCTGTGCAGGAGACTGTCGCATCCCAAACCAGGCATTTGCCTTTTTTCGACGGCGGAATAGTGACACCGTCGGGCCTTTTATAGTCATGAAGTCCTAGTCTGGGTTCCAGCATGCTAGGTATTCCCGCCCTCCGGAGAGCTCTTTGAGTCACTGCATTTATTTCTGATGCAGCTTAACGGGTGGATGCCATTCTTCTCTACTGGTTTTCCACGGGCCTTGCAAATGTGTGGTTTATATATCGACCCGCCGATTCTGAGAGCCGACACCATGCGGAATGAGACGTTGTCCAGCATGGTGCCGAGCTGTGGCGACGGGAGAGCCCTAAGGAATCCACCGCTGAAGGTGTCTCGTGCGGCCAAGAAGACTGCCTTCTCCATAGAAGACTCAAGGCTTTCGGTGAACTCACGGGCTATAACTTTGCATCTGTAGTTATCAAGTACTCTCTGCGTTACACGTTTCTCCCAAGGACCTGGATCCAACTTCAGCTTGACAAGCGACTCTGCCTCCTGCTTAGCTATGTGCAGCCGGTGGTGAGCACTCGGGTCGACTAGCGCCTCTGCCAGCGGGCTGAATTCTAGCACAGACACTGCGTAACATATGGGCGCCAATTCTACTGGCGATCGAACACCCAGTCCACCTTCTCTTATGGGGAGGCTTGCTCTTCGCCACGTATCGTCCGTGAAATCGATGTTAAGGACTTCACTCAGTATGTCTCTCGTAGAGTCGTCATACGCTTGCAGGGCGTCGGGACATTGGCTTGTCGGTGAGGTGCGCAATGTGTAGTTGAATTTCGGGGAACCTAAACTATATCTCCAAAGACATAGTGCAGCTTGTGAGTGCATGGCCAACAAACGAGGCCATGTCTGCAGCAACGCCCGGCGTTTTTCTGTTAAGGTCTTGTAAATACGTTGTGAACTAAGTGGAGCCCCAAGAACTTCTAGCTCGACCGGGTTAACTTGTTTACAGCCTGGTAGGACGGCAGCAATGGTTTTGCGTGCTTCGTCTCGTTCCTGGGTGTCCCCCCCAACCGTTATAACTTCGCACTTGGAAAGATTGAGGATTGTCCCTCCTTCATTTGCAAACTCTATTACCTTAAGTATGTCAGCGGCCACCACTTCTGCCGGTACTCCTAATGTACCATCATCCAGGTACCAGATGTTCAATGGGCTTCTCATTCGTGCCACTAGACTGGAGATTCCCAGACTGAACAAGGCGGGACCTGGTGGGTCCCCTTGTTGCACTCCATTTGTTGATTTAAGTGGCTCTTTGTCACACCAGGATAGAAGTGACGGGTTCCTGTAGCATTGCCATACAAGTGGAAAGAGTTCCGGTACGTGTAGTCTTACTTCTTCTAATATTACGTCGCGTCGTATTGTGTTAAAAGCATTGCTAAAATCTAGCTTTACTAAAACCCGCACAGGACCGTCTGTTTCGATGTATGCTCGTACAGCGTGGACGGCTGCCTCCGCGTTTTGCCCCGTAAAAGGTCGTCAGGCAAGAATAAAGCAGGCTGCTGTTTAGTGCCGAGGCCACCATAGAGAAAACTTCTTCCAGAAGTCTCCTGGATGAGGGTACTGCTTCTTTCTTAATTCCTGCTTTGTGTGATCGTTAAATGGTGCAAAAGAGCCGGTCGAAAGAAAGATCCGTGCGGCGGAACGCACATCACCTTTAGCTAATTTGCGCTCTGCCATCTTCCCCCTGTCGTGATCTGTATCAAGTGATGTGTCGTACTGTATAATGTTACGGTTACACTCGTCTAAGAGACTTGCGAGTGTTTTCCACCGCGACATACACAAGCTCCGGAGTGACCTTAGGGACTTCCTGCATATTTCGCAGGTATATGACTGTTGTGATCGTAGTTGGGGTTGATCGGGGTTTGTATGGGCTGAAGGTAGGGATGGCTTATGGTTAACTCGTAGTTTTCTGATTATTATTATTATTATGACGATGGGACCCTTCTGGACAACGATCCTTCGGTGTTACTCAGAGACATCAAGGATCTCCGAGCGTTCGAGCAATGGAGCGGGCTGCAGCTTAGCCCATCTAAATATTCATTCATTTATTAATCACCTTTGTTAGGTATATAGTCAAATATTATACATAAAAACACGGTCACTGAGCCAGCCTGGCCAGTGATTCAACTCTGGGGCACTCCCCCGCATGATATCTCCCACAAGCTCTCCCACACCTGTTACAGATACATTCTTCTGTCGGCTCATGGTACCCTTGAGTATTACAGAGAACATGGTGGAAGCCATGCACTGCATAGCGCACTACCACACTTCGGTTGGTGCGATGCAGTCCCTTCCACGCATTGTTTGTCATTGCACCCGTACTAAAGAAGTCGGGGTCCACGTCTGACAATCTCACCTCCCACTGACAGATAAAGTCCCTGTAGGCCTGTGTTTCCGGCAACCGGAACTGGCGTTGCAGGTCCTCTATGAAAAGCGGGGTACCGGCGAGTAAATAGACCAGACGATTGACGTGTGGAGGCCGAGCACTCGCTTGAGAAAGGCGGGTTTCACTCGATCAAGCCTCGCGAGCTGGGCCACGCTCAAGTGTTCCCAAATGAGCTGTATGCCGTAGGATGCCGTGGGCGCGATCTTAAGGTTGAAAAGTTTTAGCGCCGCGTTAAGGGAGAGAAGCGTGGGTTTCTCTATTCCGACGCCTGCTACGAGGGCTTTTCTGACCCTCTCGGCGATGTGCTCCGTAAACGACGTGCCGGAGGTCGGGAGAGAGAGGCCAAGATATGGAAAGTTGTTGACATACTCCAGTGGTGTGGAGTACAACCGTAGCTCATCGCTGGTTGCAAGTCGACCAGCTTTACGGAACTTCATGGCCTTGGTCTTGCCGATGTTGATCTCGAGTCCTACATCCGCCACGTACTGCTCGAGCCTTGCTAGGCTCTGCTGCACCTCGAATCGGCTTGTTCCATATATCGCGAGATCGTCTGCGTATAGCAAAATGTCTGGGCGGACGGACTCTCGAGTGCCCACGATGCGTCGCGGAAGATCGTTGAGCAGGATGGAAAACAGCAGCGGGCTCAAGTTGTCCCCCTGCGCGACTCCCGTCGTTTGCACAAAGGGGCACAACTCAGCCACCCCATCCTGTATGGTGATCGGGTTTTCCTGCAAGATTGCCCCGATGAGCTGGAGGATGTTGGCAGGCACGCCCGCTTCAGCCAACTTGAAAATAATCTTATCTCTGGGAGCTCCATCAAAGGCCGAGCGGAAATCCACAAAGACGGCGTACAGGAATTGCTTGGCGTGCCTAGACTGCATCACTCCCCAAACTCTGGCCAGCAGAATCTCACACGCAGTCAGTGTGGACCTGCCTGCACGGAAGCCGTGCTGCTCTTTCGGGATGGCGCCGAGAGCCTCGAGGAAGTGAGACAGACGGGCGGTGAGGATGGCAGAGAGCAGCTTGTAGCAGCAGCTCTTTTTGGCGATCCCACGCCACGAGCTGGGCTCTCTGGGGTTGCCCTTTCCCTTCGGGATGACTGCTAGATGAGCACTCTGCCAGTCGCTGGGGAGGCGACCTTCGCGCAGACTAGCGTTGAAAAGGGCGGTCCAGCAAGGAGCAAGTACCATGGCCTCCTTGAGGTGCTCATTACGGACTTGGTCGGGACCGGCGGCCTTGTTGTGACGGAGTCGTTGCATGGCGCCAAGCACCTCGGTGAGAGAAAACTCTGCGGAGAGTGAATCCCGTAGCAGCATTGTTTTCTCGTCCCAGGCCGCTTCGTAGTGGAGGATGCCGCGCGGGATGGTGTCGGCCGACGCAAACATGCGGCTGAAGTGGGAGATGAGCGCCGATGAGTTGATAGGGCAGGTGGGAGATCCCTGTCGGCGGAGCCACTTGTACGGTTGTCGCTCTGCCTCATCCAACAGCGCAGACTCCTTTTGCTCCAGGTACTTGGCGCGTTCAGCTTTGTACGTCCGGCGACACCAACTTTTAAGAATGATGAAGAGTGGCCGCATCTTCGGGTAAAGTGCGGCTAGGAGGCGAGCGCTGAGCTGGGCCTGGTTGGCTGCTTTGCACGCACTGTTGAACCATGGACTCCCCCTTCTTGGCTTACTAAGACCAGCTGCGTATCTCAACAGCTCCGTAAGAGCTTTGGCATATTGGTCAATGCCTGGAGCTCCCGGCACGGGGAAAACCTCGTGAAGGCGTTCCCGTAGGTGGTGCAAGTTAATATGCTTGGCCAGCGGAGGTGGGCGGGGAGCAGGAGTCCTAACAGCTGGCAGGAAGACTCTCACAGCCGTTGGCAGATGATTCTTGAAATGTCCTCCGCTGCGGAGGGGGTTGTCGACACCGAGGTAGGAGACCTGCTCGGATGGCAAGCTTACCGCGAATACATCTATGACAGATGATCCCATGTGCCCCTCGAAGGTTGGGCTTGCAGGATCGGTGACAACCCAACAGCCCGAGTCGGCCAGGGTGTCCAGGAGAATTCTCGTGCGCAGATCGGCCGGGCGGTCCAGCCTACTGTTGAAATCGCCGGTGACGATGATGGGCGCATCGCTGTCCAGCGCACTGAAGCACCGGGTCAGCTTTTCAACCAGCACCGTCGAGTTCTCCTTGGACGGCGGACGCACGTAGCCTGCGATTATGTTTAGCCGCAAACCCTGGATTACGACCATGTCTTCCTCAGCAAGAAGTATCTCAACATCGCCCAGGCGCTGGTTATAGCATACGGAGACACCGCCGCTGGGTCGGCCGGGACCTGCAGGCCGGATTGCGGGGGAGTGCGCGCAGTAGAAGCCGGGGATGTTGGAGGAGGTCGTGGCCCAAGTCTCCGTCAGCACAAGAACGTCAATGCCCTCAAACGCGGAGGGCGCGAGGAGGTCGAGTGTCCGAATCCCCTCGCAGTTCCATTGTGCAATTAGGAGCGGTTCCCATTGCGGCCCCTCCCCTTGCTCCGGGGCCTGCTGCGGCGGGTGCTGTCCCGAAGAGCCGCGGCGAGGTGGTCGTACAGAGTGTCCCTCGGCGGTGCGCGGAACTCCGAGTTGTCCTGCCTGTCCTTCTGGTGCTTCCCTTCGTAGCGGGGACGGTGGCGGCGCCGAGTTTGAGCACCTCGGATCTCGCCAGGAGATCGGTTGGAGCTCTGGGAGGATCTCTCGCGCAGAAGCTGCCGGAGAGCAGTCTTGATGCCGTCCACGGCGCTCTTGTCCACGCTGTGTTTGTCCTTCGTGCCCGAGTGCTTGGACTGATGGGTAGTTTGGTCGTTGCTGACCTTGGAAGGATCTCTTAGGGACACCCCTAAAAAATCTTTTACCCGTCGGGCGATCGCCAGGGCCGCTTTCTTGGCCGGCTCACCCTTGTAGCTGTAGGAGCCGCGTTCAACCACCTGACGCTGGATCTGGGTGAGGGGCACGTACACGAAGCCGGCAGCCGCGGCGCGCAGCGAGAGGGCCTCGTTGGCAGCCTTGCAGTCTTGGTTGAAGAGCGGGACGGAGAGCACGCTCAGCTGGGATCCAGGGCGGACCACCTTGAGCTGTTTGGCGAACTCTACTGTAGCCTCGATGAAGTCGTTGCCCTCAAAGTTGCCACACTCGTGGTAGCCGGCGTGAAGCGCTACGCAGACAGGACCGGGGGCGGCCTTCTCGATGGCGTCCTCGGCCTCCTTAATGATCTCCTTGATGCCCGGCTTTGAGCAGCTGCGGACGATCATGGTAGCCTTCCGCGGGAGAAGTTGCTTCAGTGCCGGTCTAAAGGCCCCAACAGCGCTGTCACCGATAAGAAGCGCAGTCTTTTGAGTGGCTGAGCGAGCGGATGGGCGCCGGCAGCCTCTTCTCGGACAAGCTGCATGTCCTCCTCCTTCTCCTGGCGGGGGCGCTTACAGCTGGCGACCTCCTTCTCGAGGGCCAGCATACGCTGACAGAAGAACACCATGCAGCTCATCATTTCGTGAGAGATGGCCACCTTTTCCAGACTGGTCATGAACCCCCTGATGTCCATGTTGGCCGCTGGCATCGCGCACAGCCAGCACTTCCACCGAGCGGTGCTGCTCATGTCCATTGCCTTCTCGTCCTCAAGGAGGCACGTAAAGTGAATCGCACGCTCGCAGACCCCGCAGTGCAGCACCAGTCCATCAATCCTTTCCGCGCATCGGGAGCAGGATTTCAAACCGTCCGCGTTCCCGCCATGGCGTGAAACTGACTGCTGCTACTTCTCTAAAAGCGTTCTTTAAAAGCGACCTTTGTTCTGTGCCAACTTTCGTTCGACACCTGTCTTTCTCTATATGATATGAGCTATAATATAATCTGCGATTGTGGGCTGACGTAATGAACGTCTAAATATATGTGCAGTCGGTTTTTATAAATCTCAAAACAAATTAGTGCATTCCGTAGTAGTCAGTACAATTATATAATATGAATATAATTGGCTACTACAGGTTGTGGTTATAATACAGCGTACAACCTACATAAATTAGTAAATTATGACAGGAATGACACTTGTAATGAGTATGTACATTTAATAAATCATATATACATATTTAAGAACTAGAATCGGTTAAAACTGTTTACATCTGACGCGTAGTCATATGTTCGATGAATTATGCAGGACACGCAGTAGCGTGTGTCTGGGGCAGAGAGGTAAACAAAGGGAGTATAGTTAAAAAATCGCAAAATTCTCAATGAATCACTAAAAACTTCACTATACTACCAAACCTTTTTAAAATTGCCGATAAAAGTTCTACCTACTGCACTTGACTCCACAATCAAAGGTTATAAGCTCACTGCTTAACGCTAAGCTTAACCCATCTAAATGCGAGCTATTTATACAGGGTTTTGAGGACGAAGAGAGACAGTGTATCCTCATTATTTTATAGTTTCTTTCTTGCTGTAGTCAGCCCATCGCACGTAATATCGACGCGACGTTTCCTCTGCAAACTGCCAATGAAGGCAGCTGCCTCAGAAAGTCGCCTTCGCGTGCATCTCCGGTGTTTGCTTGTATTCGATCACTTAAGTCTTTAATAAATGTCCTTGTTCTTCTGCTGACTGGGCCCATTGTCTCCATTGCAATCGGCACGAAATTGTATCTAGACTCTAACTCTGTGTATTTACGCCACTTTTCTTTCTCTGCGTGTTCGGCCACCCATCCCGCCTCGGTAGCGCTGTGGCACACATAAGACGGTGCGGCTGTGCAGGAGACTGTCGCATCCCAAACCAGGCATTTGCCTTTTTTCGACGGCGGAATAGTGACACCGTCATGCCTTTTATCGTCATGAAGTCCTAGTCTGGGTTCCAGCATGCTAGGTATTCCCGCCCTCCGGAGAGCTCTTTGAGTTTATTTCTGATGCAGCTCAACGGGTGGATGCCATTCTTCTCTACTGGTTTTCCACGGGCCTTGCAAATGTGTGGTTCGCATATCGACCCGCCGATTCTGAGAGCCGACACCATGCGGAAAGAGACGTTGTGCAGCATGGTGCCGAGCTGTGGCGACGGGAGAGCCCTAAGGAATCCATAGGAATAGAGCCGGCCCCAAGGGGTCTCCCTGCTGTATACCCAATGCCGAGGACAATGTGTGGGCCCCAAACAACAGGACGGATGGCTCTTTGTATGCGTGATTCACTAAGTTGAAGATTTCCGGTACTGCATCACAAACTGCACGAAGTATATAATTCCTTCGAATAGTATTAAATGCATTGCGAAAATCCAGCTTCAATAGTGCTGTTCGGGGCGGGCTTGATTGGACGAAGACTCTTGTTGCATGTACAGCTGCCTCCGCCCCGCCTGCTAAGCCAAAACCCAACTGGTGCGGGCCAAGCTGCTCAATGATAAGATCTTTAGCCTCACGACAAGCATTTTTTGCGGCAATCCTCCGTATCGTGAGAGAACAGGCGATCGGGCGAATCGATGAGTCTTTTTTGCGAAGTGCGAATAGCTTGGCGCCGAATATAATCTCCCTGACCTCAGTCGGCAGTGTACCCTATCTCAAGACATCCACCACTCTGGCAAGTGCTACGGCCAGTCTCCTTGCCACCGGTCCAAGCACGGGTGCAAGAAGGTCCTTCAGATGGCGCGGACGCAAAGCGTCAGGACCGGCGGACGAACTGGCCGGAAAGCTGGCAACAGCTCCCAAGACATCATCGACTGAAGAGTGACGCTGCGTCATAGAGTCAGGAGGGTCCGGAAAAACCGAGTCCGATGGAGCAGGTGGGTGCTTGGCGGCAAGCGAGGCCAGAACTTCGTCTCCCGAAACAAACGAGTCCGTAGAGCATAGTAAGCGGGCCGCCCCGGAAACGTCTCCCTCGGACAGTTTAGACGAAACGCGGCGTGCCGAGTCTTCAGGGGAGTCGCACGCATCGGATGTGACTCTTCTAACACCACCTACGCGAAATTCGAACCGCCAGCCGTCGCGGAACGCACGGAGGTTCGACCGAACAGTCGCTGCCAAAGAGGTGGACGACGAGGTGCAAGGTGGCAGTTGAAACACCACGTATTATTATTATTATTATTTAATATGTCTTAGAGTAACACAGTTGTGAGGTTTGAATGTGTATCCTCATTATTTTATAGTTTCTTTCTTGCTGTAGTCAGCCTATCGCACCTAATATCGACGCGACATTTCCTCTGCAAACTGCCAATGAAGGCAGCTGCCTCAGAAAGTCGCCTTCGCGTGCATCTCCGGTGTTTGCTTGTATTCGATCACTTAAGTCTTTAATAAATGTCCTTGTTCTTCTGCTGACTGGGCCCATTGTCTCCATTGCAATCGGCACGAAATTGTATCTAGACTCTAACTCTGTGTATTTACGCCACGTTTCTTTCTCTGCGTGTTCGGCCACCCATCCCGCCTCGGTAGCGCTGTGGCACACATAAGACGGTGCGGCTGTGCAGGAGACTGTCGCATCCCAAACCAGGCATTTGCTTTTTTTGACGGCGGAATAGTGACACCGTCGGGCCTTTTATAGTCATGAAGTCCTAGTCTGGGTTCCAGCATGCTAGGTATTCCCGCCCTCCGGAGAGCTCTTTGAGTCACTGCATTTATTTTTGATGCAGCTTAACGGGTGGATGCCATTCTTCTCTACTGGTTTTCCACGGGCCTTGCAAATGTGTGGTTCGCATATCAACCCGCCGATTCTGAGAGCCGACACCATGCGGAATGAGACGTTGTCCAGCATGGTGCCGAGCTGTGGCGACGGGAGAGCCCTAAGGAATCCACCGCTGAAAGTGTCTCGTGCGGCCAAGAAGACTGCCTTCTCCATAGAAGACTCAAGGCTTTCGGTGAACTCACGGGCTATAACTTTACATCTGTAGTTATCAAGTACTCTCTGCGTTACACGTTTCTCCCAAGGACCTGGATCCAACTTCAGCTTGACAAGCGACTCTGCCTCCTGCTTAGCTATGTGCAGCCGGTGGTGAGCACTCGGGTCGACTAGCGCCTCTGCCAGCGGGCTGAATTCTAGCACAGACACTGCGTAACACATGGGCGCCAATTCTACTGGCGATCGAACACCCAGTCCACCTTCTCTTATGGGGAGGCTTGCTCTTCGCCACGTATCGTCCGTGAAATCGATGTTAAGGACTTCACTCAGTATGTCTCTCGTAGAGTCGTCATACGATTGCAGGGCGTCGGGACATTGGCTTGTCGGTGAGGTGCGCAATGTGTAGTTGAATTTCGGGGAACCTAAACTATATCTCCAAAGACATAGTGCAGCTTGTGAGTGCATGGCCAACAAACAAGGCCATGTCTGCAGCAACGCCCGGCGTTTTTCTGTTAAGGTCTTGTAAATACTTTGTGAACTAAGTGGAGCCCCAAGAACCTCTAGCTCAACCGGGTTAACTTGTTTACAGCCTGGTAGAACGGCAGCAATGGTTTTGCGTGCTTCGTCTCGTTCCTGGGTGTCCCTCCCAACCGTTATAACTTCGCACTTGGAAAGATTAAGGATTGTCCCTCCTTCATTTGCAAACTCTATTACCTTAAGTATGTCAGCGGCCACCACTTCTGCCGGTACTCCTAATGTACCATCATCCAGGTACCAGATGTTCAATGGGCTTCTCATTCGTGCCACTAGACTGGAGATTCCCAGACTGAAAAAGGCGGGACCTGGTGGGTCCCCTTGTTGCACTCCATTTGTTGATTTAAGTGGCTCTTTGTCACACCAGGATAGAAGTGACGGGTTCCTGTAGCATTGCCATACAAGTGGAAGGAGTTCCGGTACGTGTAGTCTTACTTCTTCTAATATTACGTCGCGTCGCATTGTGTTAAAAGCATTGCTAAAATCTAGCTTTACTAAACCCGCACAGGACCGTCTGTTTCGATGTATGCTCGTACAGCGTGGACGGCTGCCTCCGCGTTTTGCCCCGTAAAAGGTCGTCAGGCAAGAAGAAGGCAGGCTGCCGTTTAGTGCCGAGGCCACCATAGAGCAAACTTCTTCCAGAAGTCTCCTGGATGAGGGTACTGCTTCTTTCTTAACTCCTGCTCCGTGTGATCGTTAAATGGTGCAAAAGAGCCGGTCGAAAGAAAGATCCGTGCGGCGGAACGCACATCACCTTCAGCTAATTTGCGCTCTGCCATCTGTCGTGATCTGTATCAAGTGATGTGTCGTACTGTATAATGTTACGGTTACACTCGTCTAAGAGACTTGCGAGTGTTTTCCGCCGCGACATACGCAAGCTCCGGAGTGACCTTAGGGACTTCCTGCATATTTCGCAGGTATATGACTGTTGTGATCGTAGTTGGGGTTGATCGGGGTTTGTATGGGCTGAAGGTAGGGATGGCTTATGGCTAACTCGTAGTTTTCTGATAATTATTATTATTATTATTATTATTATTATTATTTTTTTTTTTGTATTATTATTTATTATTTATCATTATTTAGTTAATACAATTGTGAGGTATGAACGTTTAAATCATATTTGTCCTGCTCTGTTCGCTTTCTGTCAGTTCATGGCGCCTATAATGGAAGCCACGTTTCCTCTACACACGGCCAAAGACATCATCTGTCTCAAAAACATGGCCTCGCGTCGATCGCCCGTAACGTCTTCGAAAAAAAATTATTATTATTATTATTATTATTATTATTATTATTATTATTATTATTATTATTATTATTATGACGATGGGACCCTTCTGGACAACGATCCTTCGGTGTTACTCAGAGACATCAAGGATCTCCGAGCGTTCGAGCAATGGAGCGGGCTGCAGCTTAACCCATCTAAATGCGAGCTATTTCTACAGGGGTTTTGAGGACGAAGAGAGACAGCAGGTGATCGCTGAATTTAACCTCCCGGGCATCCTTGTAGATAATCGATGTGATTTGGACCTGCTGAGTACGGCGGTGTTTCCCGACATGGTCGGTCCGATACTAGCCGAGAAGGGAGAACAACTTTCCCGGCTTTACCAGATACTGGGCCATCTCGGTAGACATCAAGCCTACTTCCTGCTTCGGCACGCAATAGGAGTGCAAAAGGTCCTGTATGTACTACGAATCTCACCTGTCTTCCTTCTACCGTCAGAAACTCTGAACCTCGACGACCAGGTGAGGAGAGCCTTAGAAAATATCCTTGACCTAACGCTTGATGATAAGGCATAGACGCAGGCAAGCTTACCGGTCCCGCTGGGTGGAATGGGCATTCGTTCGGCCACGGACCTTGCCTTACCCGCTTTCCTTGCTTCGTCGCACAGCTGCGCCTCTGCAGTGGCCGCTACTGCCGGCGGACACATCAGCCACCAACAAGACGCCGCTCGGATCTGGGATGCGCGTCAGTCTGGTCGTCCATCTGAGGAACAGGTCACTAGGCAGAAGGGGTGGGACCAAATCGCCACTCAGGCTACCCACTTAACTCTTCTGTCTGCCTGTGAGTTAGATATAGACGGCATTAGACTGAAAGCGGTTTCATCCGACGCTGCCGGAGCGTGGCTTGACGTGTTTCCGTCCGAGCTAGTCGGCAGTAAGCTGGCTGATGACCACTTCCGTGCCGCCATTGGCCTCAGACTTGGCATTGCCATGTTTGAGACAGAGGCATGCCCGTGTGGTGGAACGGTGGATGAACGTGGCCTGCACCGACTTAGTTGCACTAAGCTGGCTGGGCCTACGCAGAGCCGCCACGATGCCATAAATGACATCCTCGGGCGCGCTTTCAGACAAGCCGGCTACCGCGTCACACTGGAGCCTGGTGGACTACAGAGCGACGACAAGCGTCGACCGGACGGCCTTACCAGCCGAGACTGGGACCGCAATCGGCCCCTGGCATGGGACGTCACCGTCTCTGACACGTACGCTCTCGGCTATCGTGCACTAGCCAACGCGGGCGTCGGCAACATTATCCACCAACGGGAGATGCACAAACGGCGCCTATACGCGCATCTCATTGAGGACCACGTTGTAATGGCGTTCGGCCTCGAGTCATCTGGCGTTTGGGGCAAGGATGCACTCAAACTGACAAAGGAGCTTGGGAAGAAGCTCTTCGAGTCCACAGCGGAGCCAAGATCGACCGCTTTCCTCCGACAGAGAGTGTCATTAGAATTACAGAGAGGCAACGCCAAGATGATGTTGAGTGGTCACCGACACTCAAGCAATAGGAATAATATAAGCAATATTGTAGATAATATTTAAGTAATATATTGATCATTGTGATACATGTACATATTGATAAAATAAACCCTTGTTCCAAAAAAAAATATTATTATTATTATTAATTAGTTAACATTACTATTATAGACATGGTTTTTGCATTAATATTCCATGACATTCTAATTACATTATTACGAACAATAACATTATATGTTAACACTATCTTATTAATTAACATTATTATGTGGTATTGCTGCTGCTTCTCTAGTGATGACAAAGTGGTTGCTGTGGCTATCGCGCGATGAGTTGTTGAAATCACTGTTGGCGCCACTTTGTAGATTAGCTGTTCCAACATCCAATTTAGTTAAGCAGCCGTTAGAAATCGAATTTAAATGGCAGCGGCGTGCCGCTGGGAGCCTACGGACCGTTACGCAAATGGTTTCGTTTTGCTTCACCATTTCGTGTAAATCTTAACAGCCTCATGGCTGCTCGAGCCTCTGTCGCATAGTCACACACAGTACACCAAACCGATCACTGAGTTACAGGCATCACTCCGGAATGCCACTTTTTAGGTTCGCCATCCTGCGCACACACGAATAGACGTGTTTTCTCGGAACTCGACATGCACACGTCCGCACTGTTTGGCGATTATGATGATACTTATTATTATTATTATTATTATTATTATTATTATTATATTATTATTATTATTATTATTATTATTATTATTATTATTATTATTATTATTATTATTAATTCCTACGAACAGGGAAGTCCAGATTCACGCAGCAAGAACCCATAAGAAGAAGATTCCAAGTCTAGGGGAACAGCAGCGCTTCAACAGGCTGCCGCCAATACTAGCAGCATCTCACAACCTCTGCCTTTTCCGCGCGCTCCACCAGTAGGTTCTTTCACTCACCCCCGCCAGCCAGCCAGCCGCCACCGAATAAAGGTCTGTCACTTAACCAACACCTGCTGCCCTCTTTCTCTCGAGTCTTCTAGCGTTTGAGGAAAGGATGCACTCAGACTGACAAAAGAGCTTGGGAAGCTCTTTAAGGGAAGCTCTTTTCTTGAACACGTATTTCGTGTTCGACGGCATTCTTTCAAAATTAGACAAAACTTCCGCCCTAATATAACTATTCCGCCTATATCCTATATCCGTCCTAAGATAACTTCCGCCCTATGGGCTTAGCCTACGCGGATGAGCGATCGATGGAGATATCTGGGAGTCGACTTTGACAGCAATGGCAGAGTTGACTCTACCAAGGATATACTCCTTAATTTACTCGACAGACTTACGATTGCTTCCCTTAAACACCACCAAAGACTCATATTTTTTAAAGACTTTCTCATTCCTCGCCTTCTATGCGAACTCGTCTCCAGTCCCAGACAATTTCACGCACTCCTTAGCGACCTTGATAAAGAGATCAGAAAGGTTGTTAAGTCGAAATGGCTTAAGTTCGAAAACTCGGTGCCGAACGCCTACCTGTACACGCACACAGCACAAGGCGGTCTGGACATCCCCTGCCTTCAAGCATTTATCCCCAGACTTCGCCTCTCCCGTCTGACAGCACTACAACACTTCATGCACCCTCGGGTCCAATGCTAACCACTGGAGCTCGGCGTCACGAAGAGGAATTTTATGGATCTTATCGTCTTAACGTTGCAAGGAACCTTGAGGATATACCGCTCGCGGGGGCTACCATCAAGCAAGGACACGGACAGCTGATTCTTAGCCTCACGTGACACCTTTTTACCAACATTTTTATTAAGGCGAGCACTGCCGAGTGTGCAAACGTATTGTAAACTGATTAATAAATCATCACAATATATATATATATATATATATATATATATATATATATATATATATATATATATATATATATATGTATATATATATATATATATATATATATACATATGTATATATATATATATATATATATATGTATATATATACATATGTATATATATATATATATATATATGAGCTCTACCCACGCGAGCAAGGCCAGCATTGAGAAATAAATACGAAGCTGTCTATTATAATATTCTTGATAAAAACTTGTACTTGTTCCGCATTAGTTCTATAACAGATTTTTTCAGAAGTATGGACCCAGCTTTCTGTTTGGCTTCAAGACACTACACCTGGATGCCCGCAAGGGTGACAATATCAGGGTTACCCAAGTATCTGGTTCGAAACCCAGAGCGGCCACTCTTAATGCATGGTTTCCAATTTAGACAAGGTAAATGCCGGAGTGGAATACAAATTAGCCATGACATAAAAACCGTACGCGAGCATTAACCTTACGGAAAAAAAAATTATATGTATATGTAAGGCTATAGGTTGTCATTGTTTTTGTAAGCGGGTATGTAGTTAGAAAGAGAGATAGCTTAGCGACGTCTGCTAGTATCGGTGCACGTAGAATCAAGAAGACTTAGTGAAGAGGAGAAACGCTACGGCAGCAGCATCGTCGTGCCATCGCTGCTGTGACCTAAGTTGTCGCCAGTAGGAGAAGTAACGACACCACAGTGAGTAAGGGACGGTGTTGAGACGCGGTCGGAGAAGGATCGCTGTGTGTGAGACAGGCCGGAGAGGCGGTGCTGGACCGGCTTAGTAAAGAAGTCGGACAAGAAATAAAACTGCAGTCGTGGTCTTGGTCAATATTCGTATTTTCCTCCCAGCAACCTTGTAAGGCCCTCACAGTTTAGAAGTGGGGTTTTCAAGGGGGTAACACGAACCGGTTGACCGACAGACAACGAGAGTGTCGAGTCAACAGCAAAGAGCTACGAAGTAGTTGTGGCGCGGTTGGCGCGCGGTACAGGACTGAGTGCGGTGCTGCAATCGCTGTTTAGGTTGCAGCTGGTACGGTGTAGTTGAGTCGACGTGAGTACAGATCGTCGCGTGTCGCAGAAGAAACGAGCGCAGAGTTGCAGCTGCAGCAAGAGGTAAGGGTTATCGGGCAAGACCGGTGACGGTGCAAAAAAAATGACGACGAACGGTGGCGGGACACCGGTGACTATGGAGATGCTAGCCAAAATGATGAACTCGATGAATGCGATGGCAGATGCCACGCAGGCTATGGTGTCTCAGTTGACGATGAAGAAGGAGACGGAACCAGGCGTGGCAGTGCGAATCGAGACGGCGAGCGACGTCAGCGGCCAAGTAGAGACGTTCTCAGGGAGCGATGGAGTCTCAGCGGAAGAATGGATTCGGCTGTTCAAAATCGCGCAGGAGATCGGCGGATGGTCATGGGGTGAGACCCGTCGGGTAATTATGAACAAACTTGTCGGCGAAGCACGCATTTGGCACACAAATGCGACGCATACGAAATGTGCAAGGAAACGTTCCTAACGGCGTTTAAGTGTGAGCTGATAGACACCGCCTAGTAGACCAGTTGGCCGGACTGCGTCCAGAGTTTGAAATTGTGGTGCAGGGCATTGGTGCTCGCCAACATAGCAGTGTGTCCGCATTGATCCACGACATAGAAGACGCAATGGAGTTGCAGACTCGGCGTCGGACTATGATCGTTGGCGGCGCAGCTAGAGTGGGCGGTGTTGCAGGTGGAGGTGTCAGACCTGAAACGGTCTGTTATCTATGCCGTCAGGTGGGACACCGTAGACCACAGATGAGCGTAGCTGCAGTACGAGACACGGAAAAGAAGCTTTTAACAATAAGTGACCCGCGTCTGCGGTATTATAACATAATGAACTTCACCTGTGAAACCTGCGGCCGCAAATGCAAGACTGGAGGCAGACTTGCATCGCACGTCCGTAAGTGCTGCCCTGTATCCCAAGTGCCCCCCCTCCCCCTCTCATGACGCTCCATCCACTTCTCGGTCTCCCCCTCACCCCCCCACCTCCTCCCTCCGCCCTAGATTTAAATGCATAAACGTGAATTGCGATAAAGCCTACTGCTCCCAATCAGGCCTCTCCCTACACCGTAAACGCCACCACCCCGATGAATATAATAACGACATTAATATCTCGAACAAAAAAGCTAGATGGGCAGATCAAGACCGAGAACTATTGGCTAAAACAGAAGCTAGAATTATTAAAGAAAATAACGGTTAACCCCCCATAAATATTCATGAAGTACTAATCGAACAAAATGTATGTAGCGATCGTACCTTCAAGGCAATTAAAAACCAGCGTCGTGCAGCTAACTACCGTAAACTGGTCGACTCCTTTTTGACGAGTGAATCCGACGGAGGGGATCGTCCAGTCTCCATGCCGGCACCAGACGAGCGCGACCATACGGAGCCAGATCGGACGATGGACGATTTACCCGAGGCATCCACTGACCCACCCACAACACCCCCCCGTCCCCTCAGTGGATGTCATACACAACCACATCCAAGCCCTAATTACAACATTCCCCATTAACAACAGACTAACAACAGAACTAACACACCTGGCAAACTTGGTTTGCTCGAGTGAAGACTACGACACACAACTAGAGACGTTACAGAACACTTAACGGACAACTTCCCTCAACGGTCTACTCTTGCCCCTCCAACTAGGAGAGAGCCGATATCGAGGAGACAACAACGTAGAGAAGACTACGATGAAACACAGAAACTATTTACAAAAAACAGATCCGCCTGTGCTCATAGAGTACTAAACGGCGGCAACACAATAAACAACACACAGCGTTCATACCCAAAATAGACCAAGCTAACTTTCCCTCTGACTTTCGCCCACTACCAATATCCCGCTACCTTCAACGAACGCTTAACAAAATACTTTCCCGCCGACTCTTCCTAGTAATAAGACTAACACCAATGCAGCGAGCCTTCCTGCCCTTCGACGGCGCCTTTGAGAACCTCACGGTCCTGGATAGCTAATGGGGCTTGCCTTTGCAGACGACTTTATTATTTTTGCTCCCACCAAAGCCACTCTCCAACAACTCCTTAATACAGCACATCCCCTTCTAGTTGCTCGAGGCTTTAAAATTAATAATAACAAAAGTTTCACGTTCTCCCATTTTTACAATGGCAAAGAACGTCTGAGCAAAATTCCTTCTGTAGCCGAATTCTCCGCTGGAGAGTCTATTTTACCTGCAAAGGGTATATGCTCCCGATGGAAGGATCTAGGGGTTGACTTCGACCACAACGGCCGTGTCGACTCCACGAAGGTGCTACTCACTTCTTATCTCAATCAAATAACCAAAGCTCCCCTGAACCCCCACCCCCCCCCCAATGCACACACCTCACACGGGGCCTTATACAGCAAGGTGCAAGCAAACACGCAGGCAGGTGTGCTGTTGACTATGTGACTATGACTACGGCGCGATTACTTGTATTATGACTACGGCGGATAAGCATGCGCAAATTCGTGCGGAAATCTTGAGAGCACAGAAAGCGTATCGGCAACAGTACGACAAGAACCGGAGTGCTACCGCATCGAGTGAGGTGCGATGCCGTTGCCGACGCAGTCGGAGTTCGCCGATTGCCGATCGTGGCGGGCGAAACGCCCTTTGTACATGATTGGATTAAGGGTATGCCATACCTCTCTGGTAAGGAGTATTTAAACCTACTAAAGCTCAGGATCAACGCACTACCAACGCGTGCCAGATTGGCCAGGGGACGCCCGGGCTACAACAAACGTTGTAGGCACGGATGTCATGCGCCTGAGACGTTGGCTCATGTCGCTCAGTTGTGCGATACAACACACAAACAAACCATAAAGAGACATGACGACGTCTGTGATCGCGTGGCGCGTCTTCTCCGAGAGAGAGGTCATGAGCTGGTTCGTAAGCAAGTATTCCGTCGACCGGGCGCACCGGGTCTAAAGCCCGACCTCGTAATAACAACATCTAATAGGTCTGGGTTTTAGATGCCGAGGTTTGCGGCCCGAACAGGGACCTGGCAAAAGCGCGGCAGGACAAGATCACCAAATATGACGTCGTAAGAGCGACGCTCCCCAACCCGCAAAGACCTTGCAGATTCGGATCCATCACTATCTCTATGAGTGGTGTATGAGACTCCGAATCTGCGAGTCCGCTCTTGGGGTCGGCGTCGCGAAGAAGAATCTTATGGATCTTACCGTCTTAACGTTGCAAGGAACCTTGAGGATATACCGCTCGCACCGGGTCCATAAAAGCGGGGGCTACCATCAAGCAAGGACACGGACAGCTGATTCTTAACCTCACGTGACACCTTTTTACCAACATATATATATATATATATATATATATGAGCTCTACCCACGCGAGCAAGGCCAGCATAATAATACGAAATAAATACGAATAAATACGAAATAAATACAAATAAATACGAAACTGTGTGTTATATTATTCTTGATAAAAACTTGTTTTTGTTCCGCATTAATTCTATAACAGATTTTTTCAGAAGCATGGACCCAGCTTTCTGTTTGGCTTCAAGACACTACACCTGGACGCCAGCAAGGGTGACAATATTAGGGTTACCAAGTATCTGGGTTGTCTGGGTTCGAGACCCAGAGCGGCCACTCTTAAATTGGTTTGCATGGTTTCCAGTTTTAGACAAGGTAAATGCCGGAGTGGAATAAAAATTTGCCATGACATGAAAAACCGTACACGGGCATTAACCTTACGAAAAAAAAAAATATATATATATATATATATATATATAACAATAATAACAATGACAACCTATAGCCTTACATATATATATATATATATATATATATATATATATATATACATATATATATATATATATATATATATATATATATATATATATATATATATATATGTAAGGCTATAGGTTGTCATTGTTATTGTAAGCGGGTATGTAGTTAGAGAGAGACATAGCTTAGCGACGTCTGCTAGTATCGGTGCACGTAGAATCAACAAGACTTAGCGGAGAGGAGAAACGCTACGGCAGCAGCATCGAGCCTCGTCGTGCCATCGCTGCTGTAACCTAAGTTGTCGCCGGTAGGAGAAGTGACGACACCACAGTGAGTAAGGGACGGTGATGAGACGCGGTCGGAGAAGGATCGCTGTGTGTGAGACATGCCGTAGAGGCGGTGCTGTACCTGCGTAGTAAAGGAGTCGGACTAAAAATAAAACTACAGTCGTGGTCTTGGTCAATATTCGTGTTTTCTTCCCAGCAACCCAGTAAGGCCCTTACATATATATATATATATATATATATATATATATATATTTAGAAAGAGAGAGAGATAGAGCTCTATTCACGCGAGAAATGCCAGAATTGAGAAATAACAGATTTTTTCAGAAGCATGGACCCAGCTTTCTGTTCGGCTCAGACTAAGGAGAGGCTCGCGACACTCGACGCACCTATATCAATTCCGTCCGCACTTACACATCGCCATGGCCGCAGTCTTACTGACAAGTGTATTGCAGCGGCCGCCAAGCGCCGCGTAAATGTGTTCGCTGACGTGACCGGTGCCGTTAGGATATTCTCTTCGGGCACTAAGCTAGTATCGCTCGACGCAGCTGGATCATTTGAAGAGATGCTCGACAAGCATCCTCCTCCGGCCATCAGCGCCGAGACGTGGTCAGGATTGCACTTTTCCGGTTCTTTCGTGGCTGTCTTTGCCAGTATGCGAGTAAAACGAAGTTCACAACTCTTTCCTACCTTAAGAACAGTAAGATTAATTTTGATTAACTCCACTAGTTCTACGAGGCGAAAGTTTCCCATAAATAGACTTCGGCGTCAAAAACTCGCGAACTCATTATTGTTTTCTATCGTTGCGCTTATTCCGATGGCCTGCATCGTTGTAGTCGTCTTAGTAACTTCACCAGAGCCTTAATATCTCTAAGGCAGCTGTTCTGGTGCTTTGGCTGCCGATTATGTGCAGCTCGTCGACAACGATAAGGCCCAGTTAATTTAGGCGTTTTTTTTAGGAGAAAAAAATGCGCATTTTCGATGGTCGAGATATGAATCAAGCGGCAGGATGGTACTCGCATTCCCTGCATACACTTCAACAAGGCAACCCAGCTCGACACCGAAGTTAGCCAGGGCATCACATGACGTCGATAGGTGCGATTTTCGCAGTTTTGTCGGACTCGCTGAACCCTGCGAATTTCGAGAGGTCCGTCACAAGACAGTGCTGCCGCCCTAAGAAGCTGTAGGAAAAAGAGGAGGAGGCGGACAAGGATGATGAGCCGCTGATATCTCAAACGAGACATCAAAGAAGTTTATCGAGTTTTCCGTTATTGTGCTAGGTAGATGCTTACTGTCCCGAAATTTAGAAAATTTGTACTTTGCGGTAGTCTAGTTAGCGACGTAGAGCGTCTTCTGTGTTTGCCTTTCCGCCCGTCATAAGTGAATGAAAACAGGCTAGGCTAAACTAGCATTTTTTCTGTCGATGAACAGACTAGGACATTTTAACAGAATGAATATTTTCTCTCTTCTGCCTCATAGTCGTTAGGCGGTAGGTGACGGCGGCCGTAATAGGGTCGGCTCGGTTCACGTTGTTCGGACCGCGAATTCTTTGACCGCGTCTTGCCGCGTCTCGCCGCGGGCAAAGTGCCTGAAGACACCCAGGACGCGTTTTTCGGGGCATGGCTGGTCGCCCACACAAAAAATACCGGTGGCCTGAGACACAACGATATAGAATCCAGCCTCAGGCAGTTGACAATAAAAATTGCCATCAGGCGTATCCAACGCCGACTTGGATCGGAACAGCTACAACCTCGCCAGTTGGGATACGGCATCAAGCCAGGAGCCGAGGCTGCCGTCCACGCTACGCGTAGCTTCTTCTAGATGACGGCCAGATGCACGCTGTCAGAGTTGACCCAGCGGGGCATGGCAATAAAGGTGTGCCGTGAGTACCGCACGGTAAGCACCGACGTTCTCCTCGCTCTTGCTCGCCAGCTGCCCTGGGGATGCTGGCGAGAAAGCGAACCAAACGATTGCCCGACCAAGACTTGGACTGGACGCAAACCCGCAAGGCCACTCTCACTGCGTGGGCGCGGGAGTGGGCTGCGCCCGACGCCGGGCGCTGGACACGCACACCTCTACCCGACTTATAGCAACGGTACGGCGGGCCCGGACAGAGGCCTCTAACGTACTTCGCTACACAGATCCTTACGGGTCATGGACAGTTCCAGTGCTACATGGTTAGGATCGGAGAGGCGTTTGCGGACACATGCGTCCTATGCGCGTCAGGCCAGCCTGACGACGTCGTCCACACAGTGGCTCAGTGTAGTGCTCTAGCAACGTGTCGTCGAGTTTGCACTTGCCTGGCGCCACACCGCCGGCATTGTGGCTCATATGATGGAGACCCCCACTGCGTGGTACCACGAAATAATTTATCTGGATACTCTCATGAGGGAGAAAACACGTTTGGAACAAGGCCGAAGAGCCCAATTTAGAGGTCGAGAGGAGTGGCCGAGGGTTTATTAAGGGGCGACATGCAACCAGGCCCTTCGCAGGGTCCCGACGCACCCCCGGTTCGTGGAACAAGCCTACTGAGAGATCCATAAGCAGGTCGAAGTAAGAGACTCCGTCCTCATGGTCTCGAAGTAGTGAGAAAGTTTAGTAGGTGAGAATCTCACACTAGGAGCTGAAGGTTGCCAGTACTTCTTGTGTATAATGCATTTCCCAAAACCTCCGAAAAAAAAGCAATCGGTGTGGAACAAAATTTCCCTGGTGTATGCTAAGTCCGGCCTTAAAGGCTCCCAATCCGCAAGCCTGATAGACTCGATTCGTTTCGCCCACACACGAAGACCGGAAAGCGACGCAACGTACGCCCGACACACAAAGGTACGCCCCAACACCGTAAATGATGTGCCTGTTGAAGCCTTCACTCAGATGTTTTCTCCAGTCGCGAAGCTCAGGCCATTGTACTACGCCACCGGGCTTAATTTTCTTCTTAAGTAGTGTGTCCAAAATTACCTCCCAGGGCAGACTGTCGAATGCGTGCCAACTAGGCAAATTGGGCTATATGGGTTATATCATCCGACATCATCTCTTTCATGCAACACAAGATCAGCATTCTTCCAAGCCAGGGGAGGGAGCCGCCGCGGAGTATAGGTGTGGCTACGTTAACCATCACGTATACTTTTTAAAGAGCACAAAACCGGAATGCCACCAAGACCTGGTGTCCTGCCGATCTTTAGATCCTGCAGTGAGTTCCTTCTGCGACATTACCCCTAAGAAATAGTTCAAGGCCACTCCTACTTACTAAAGTGCTTTATCAATGGGAGGTTGTATGTGGTTTCTAGGGGTAGGGTCTATGTGCGATTTCATCCCACCGCAGTCGAAAGAAGAGTTCGTACCCTTGTCAAAAACGATCATGTCCCCCGCCGTTAGGCACAACTGCGCCTCTTCTGTTAGTGTTAGTTGATCCCAAAGAGTCCAACAGCTAATTTATGCCATGTAGCCTTTCTATAAGATATTTAAGCATTCTGTTGGGGCTGCTATAGCATAAGTAAAGATGGCGAATCAAGTCTGTGTTAATCCATCTCTGCTATTCTTTGGCCACCTTGGGCCCCGCACCGTTTGTGCCTTAGTAAAATATTGTCTGCCAAAGGACTCTATGCAGTGGAAAGACGGCGACATGATTGCAGAAGCGGTCACAAGAACAAGGTAGCTCCAGAAAAAAAGCGTTGCACGAAATGGGTTCTATCTCTTGCTGCGAGCCAGAGCAGTAAATCTTGTGACGAGCCAGAGCTGTAAATAAGCGACGTCCAGATTGCTGACGTCTAGGACAGAAGCAGAAAGAGAGATACAATTCAAGAGACGAAGAGGGTCAGGAGAGCCCCAAGCAGCGCCTGGACTCTTTTTCAAAGGAAATAGGATGTCTTCTACGCCAATACGCTCAAGGCTCTCGGTAGCGGAGTCAACTCGACAAAATACAATACCTATATGCTGCGTGTCAACTCATTCATAACTCAGACCGAATTTTAACTCATAATCTACAGTTTCATCTTACTTAAACATTTATAAGAAACTTTGCTGAACCAACATGAGAGTGCCGCGGTTACGAGTTCTAAGGTTTGTCGTAAGTGTACGATTATATGCCAAGAAAATTTAAACTGACGTCTTCTAAGACAAAACAAAACCGCCTAACAGCACAATATATTTGATACAGGCGATTTAATGACGGTAGTGATCAATTACATATCATGCCATCCTCATAATTAGACAGGCTCTCAACCCAATATGCACGGCAAAAACGAACGTAAAAAATCAACATCGGGCAAATGCTTTCGAAAAAGTCTAGTAGACGGTAAGATACCTCAACATTAACAGTGGACTATTTTGGTTAAAAAACAATAGGAAATACACTTGATCAAAATTAAGCAAATAACGGAATTGAGCTTGTTTGGGTAGAAATGTCTCAGGGAAAAACAAACGTCTTCAAAAATTCAAATATTCGCCGACATATATGGACGCATCCTTCTAATCATAGAAACCCTAGTGGAAGAAATCAGGCCAAATCATAAACTACAAGTAACATTAGCTAATGCAAAAGTATGCTAGCTATATTTTGAAGGATAACGTAAATCAAAACACACGGGTTTGTATAGAAAGCCTCTAAGTCTTTACAACATACTGGAGGGCTATAGCTCATAGCTAATGTGTCAAAAACAAAGGCTGTAAAGTTCCGGCGTAAAGAGCGTCGAGCCCGCGCAGCTACACTGCGAGTCCACGGTCAGCAAGTGCGTTGCGTAGAAAGCTTTTGCTATCTCGGAGTAATTTTCTCATGTCGAATAACAACATTTTCACAACAGGTAACTGATCATTGCAGAAAGGCGCTTATAGCGGTAAATCAGAAACTCAACACAGCTTTTCGTTCAAATGGTTATGAAAATTTTCACCCTTAAAGTGTCTTATCCGTAGCTACCTATCGTATACAAGTGACGTGGCTACATCTTAGCACTTCACCTATATGGAAGTTGGATAGAGTGAAGCCAGTGTTCCTTCTGTAGAATTCGTGCAACAGACTAGTTTATACGCTTGCGCGTTTATTTCCAGGGCACCGCAAGCAGCTGCCCTGGAAATGTTTCGGTACAAAATGTCCCTAATCTTCAGATAATTTTATTTATCACTACCTATGACTCTGACTATCTGACGTTCTGCTAGGTTTCATAAACCCAGAAAGGCAAATGCCGTCGTTGTGGCGGCCATTTGTTATCACTTCAGCGACTGTACAGAATCCGTGTTGTCTTCTCAGCTCTAGCGAGAATATTCATAAACCGAGTTTACAATGTGTGTGATACATTATTTATATTTAGATAACCAAAGGAAGCACATTTTAATAAATGAAAATGGCGAGCTTTCCTTTTGTACAGCCGACGGACGACATCACGGCGGTGCGTCAAAAGCGTTCCAACCAAGGGCGTTCTAACCTTCAGAGATTCCAAGTTTTATCTGCAACATCCTCCCATTTTTGAATACGGAGGCACAGCCCTTCAAAATAAATAAGTTTTGCTGGTGTTTTTCACATTTATTATAATTTCTAGCTCTCGCGATGTAGCGGCTCTCACAGAAGTGCACCATGTAAGCGCTTCGAGCCGACCCTGCTCGGCGTTGCTAGCATCCTCTTTTCTGCCTCCTTTCAAATGCCACAAAATTTCTGCTTACAGAGTGGCTCGCTTGGTCCATTAGTCGAAGTTTGCGCGTTGCGACGCTGAAACCGTTGAGCTCGGGTAGTTCACCGGTCCTACACACTACGCGCGCGTCTTAAAGGATTCCTGAGGAGGCCCTGGGGGATCATACAGCCATTCAGCCTCGCGGAGGCGCCTATCAGGGTGCGCAGCGTAGGTGCGCTCTCCGCCACAAAAGCCAGCTTCGGCCCGAGATTAGTCATAAGCGCGGGTTAATCCTAATTCCAACGGAGCGCCAGGGCCTACCCGAGAAGCTGCGGCCTTAGCAGCAATTATTCCGAAAGTCTTTACCACCGTGTGCCAGAGTTGTTTGGCCTCGCTGACTGCCCGGCCGCCATTCAGCAGGCCGTCTATATACCGGTCCTAACAAATCCTGGCGCAAGCCTCAGTCCCTTGCTTGTGGCTTCCTCCAGAAGCACTCTCCAGCATAGCCTGGATAAACGCGATGGCGTTACGTGAACTGTCCGTGACCCAACACGCAGTGGACGTCACCTACACAGAAAGAAACACAAGAAATTGCGATCTTTAGAACGGATGCGCACAATAACATAGGCTCGACTTATGTTGGCTAGCCGAACGACCTTGTACCTCATAAACACCGTTAGCACTGCCAGCGGGCAGGGAAGTAGATTCAGGGTATCGCAATCGCTAACCGACACGCCTTCCCTGCCCGCTGCTAAAGCATTGAATACAGGACTCGCCGAAGATATGGGCATACCTGAATTCGTGTCGCACAGGGCTGGTCCAAAGGGCAGCCGCCAGTCGCCTGTTTACAAATGTACGCTGTGAGTTGTTCTATTTCGCATAAATCTGGCTACGAGATTCCCCTCTGATCTCGCAAAACAAACAATTAGCGTAACTCTGTTTCGGTCAAACAAGGGTTTGATAGACCGCCGCTGGTTAGTCCCGCGACGGCTTGCGAAGTGTCCTTCTAAGCGTTGCGCTTAGGCCGCTCGAAAAGGGTCGTGGTATGAGATAAAGTGGTCAGCCTCGTTCTGCTGTATGAACTCTATCATTAATGCCTGGCGCTGGCTCTTAATGTCACGCTATACAACATTGCCCCATAACTATAGATATTAATTCATTTTCAATTATATTACCGCACTGTTAATATTTTCCAACAACCTGCGTAGAGACTACTTGCCAGAGGCGCTCATTACCCTAGGCATATTTAGCAACTTCATGTATATATTGCCCTCCCATCTCTTGGGTCGATTCAAACATCCGCAATAAATAATTCAGATTTTGTGTGTATCATCAGTATCAGCCACGTTGCCGTTCAGATGACTACAAGTGTTCTAATGACCTGGGAGAAACGATATCCGGCAAACCACCTAAGGATATTTGCCGCAAACTAGGTAACGTGAGTAGCTGATTATTTAGAATGCTCGGAAGGGCCTTTTCGACACTGACGATCTTGCATGATAACACTTGCAGGGCTCAATGATGATGGGCTTCGTAAAGTCCCAAAAAAACTTTAATGATTGGCAGAGCTGACACCGTCCGACTGGAAAGTGTCTATTTTTTAATTAAATAAGTTGAGCTTCTGGGCTTTTTGACTGAACAGTTTGACGATTAGGTCTTGCTTCCTAAGACGATTCATCGCGGGCTTCAAAAAAAAGGCTGTGCCCATAAGCGCCTCGCTCAAGAAGGACAAATTCTTCGAATATACTGTTGCTTGTGAGATCGCGTTTATAATGTGGAACCAGACGCTGATAAAGATACCGGTGCTGGTGAAGTTCGTGCCTGGCAGGCCAACAGAACTGCATACCGATGCGCTGGAAGTCGCAATGGCTGTTACATTCTTCCAACAGAGAGAATAGTACACAGTAAGCCGTAAACAATGGCAATTAAATGCAATTATTATTCGCCTAACAGGGCGCCCAAACAGATGGCAATGCAAAGGTTTTGTCAATATTTCCATGGACACTCAATTGTCTTTGTTACCGATATGGCCGTGATGGCGTTCGAAATCGAAAATAACATCATGCACTTAGCGCGCTGGTGGGGCAACATCGAAGAGTTTGACTTTGAGATTAAACAAACGCCAGGAGCCAAACTGCCGACGCCCTAAGGCGCCCACAAGGGTAATACCTGGGACGCAAGATGCGAACAGGGTGAAGACGGAATGGTCACGCGGATACTAATGATGTCATTAGAAGCAAAAAAGAGGCCCAATTAAAGAAAAGCATTGCTGAACGTCACGTACGCGTGTGCTTAGAATGCATTTTTAGCAAAGATTTTTCGGGAGAGCTAAAAGGCCTTTAAAATAAGATAATGTCGACCAAGATACCTTTTCAGAAAGTGTTCCTAGATCACCCAGGCTCGTTAACTAAGACCGAAGGTCAAAACACATTATCATTGCATCGGTTGACGGGTTATCAAAGTAAGTGATATTTGAAACTGTGAGCTCCATAGCTAATACGAAGGTAAAATGTGCCTTTGATTTGGAAGGCCTACACTTCTAGTCATGCGCTTATCTGGACCCGCAACATGCACATGGCAATGTACAGGTTGAGCGAATGAGTAATGAGACTGCCCGCCTGCTACGTACCTGTTACAATCATCCCGAGAAAAAAGACGGAGCGATTAAGTTGCGATTAACAGAAGCCCAGACAAGGCTACAGAAAAAATCACCGTTTTCAAAATTGCTACATGGCTGCTGGCTACACCAGGGCAATTTTTCGTTACTTGCAGACGACCAAGAGGACGTAACATGGACACCTCCCGAGAAAATACAGTGATGTGTTCGCGAGGGGATGTAGTGGTAGTTAAGCGCTTACCTATTCTTACTGGCGGGCTAACAAAATGACAGCCAATGAGTCCGATGGTTGCGACGGAAATATTACCCTATAATCCTTGCAAGATAAATGAGCTGGTGTGCAAGAAGAACTTCACAATTCAGCTCACATTCAGCTAATTTTTCAGCTTAACATTCAGCTACTTTTTCACAACTCCACTTATATGAAGTAGCAGAGGAGGACGACGTTACCGAGGACGAAATGATCACCGGATACCTCAACAGTAGCGAGGAGGAACACTTTGGCATCGCAGACATTCATTTAAGCGACGGCAGACGAAACTGAAGCAATACAACTCGACGCGATGGGAAAATTCGCTAAATAATGCTCAAGTAGCGAGATCAAGAGAGAAAGTCAACTTTGCCTCGCAAAATTGGATGATTGTGCCAAATTCCAACATCAACTAAAGCATGTTTTCAAACAATAAATTACATTGTGAGATGTTCACATTTTCAGCAAAGCAAACGATTGCAATTAAAACTGCAACTCCAGAAAATTTATAATATTGACCTTCGTCACTCGTTTATAGGCTGTCGGGCTACTCTTGGACGGCCATATCGGACAGAGAAGCTGTTCCTTGATTTTCAGGTTACTCCGAGCTGATTTTCCGGACGAGAACCTGCTGCAGCAATCGAGGTAATCGAACACTGAAACGAAAATCCAGAAATTCGCAACCTGGCGAGTTAGACTACTGTTCGTTTTTCCTTCAGTTCGTGCGAATCTAGCACGTTTTAAGGAGCATGCGTTACGACAGAAAAATATCTACACGTCTCATACTTATAGAAGTTATCCTAGAGCATATATCACTTCTATCAAACAATAAAAGAACCATACAATTATAAATATACACACACAATTTACAGTAGCGCCTCTCAGATATCACGTATAATATGATATACAAAAATATTTAATAATACCACTTCATATTTAATTTGAGGAAATAAGCCTATCAACGCGCCTAAAACCAAAATTGAACCATACGTCGGAAAACTTATCCCTAAGTTCCTTTAAGGCTGTCATTGACGCATTTTACAGGACTTCTTTATTCTATGATGGATGTCTTTGACTTTCTAAACAGCAAAACAGCATTATTACCTTTTTTCATAAAGGGATGTACGACACATGTCGCAACAAAGGCTTAATGTGCCGCCTTAAACCTGGCACGGATTGTATTAAGAATTGGTGGAGTATCAGGGGATAACCGAAGGCATCTAGCAATTTTCTACGCAGCGCTTCTTTGGGCAGATATAGCAATGCGAACGGGGACCAAGTAGGAGAGCACTAAGATCGAACCAACGTACAATAGCAATCAGGCCGAACCCGGTTGAATTACGGGACGGAGGAAGATCCCTCCTACACAAGCCCGCCCGCGGGGTAAAAGCGACTAGCAGATTTACCCCCAAGCCACTTCGACTCAAAGGGAGCCCGAGATGCGGAGAGATACCGAACTTCGAAAAAGAAGAAACAAATCCTGGCAGGGATTAGTGCATGCAGCGGTGCGAAATACAGAACACTAAAAACGAGCATAAAGTGGTTTCGCACATAATTCTCTAAGCGCTAGCTCGGTTGAAGACAGCTTGTACCACCGGGCTAGCGACGCTTTTATAGAGCATGCTCTACGGTAGGAGCTGAATCTCCCGACGATGTACCGGGCGAAAGAGAGCCCACGGGATATAGTTGGAACTGGCAGGTCACCTAATTCTAATCTCGGGGATTACACTTGATACTCGCTTCACGCCTGCAGCTGGAACCCGCGCGGCCCAGTTGGACATGACGGTGAGGGTGTGCGTAGGTTACCGCACACTAACCTAAAAACCGAACTGACGCACCGGCAGTGACGTCATATCGGTTCTCGCACGCCAGCTACCCTGGGGGTTGCTTGCGGGAGAGCGAAGTAAACGATGGAACGATGAAGACAGACTGGACCCACGCCCGCAAGGCTACATTCATTGCGTGCCCTCCACCGGCGACGTCCGCGGGCGCTGGTCCCGCCTCGCTTATACCCGGTCTACAGCAATGATACGACGGGCCCGAACAGGGTCGTATCACACATTTCCCAACCCAAGTCTTTACCGCAGACAAACAGTTCCAGCATTGCATGGTCAGGATTGGAAAGGCGTCTGCAGATGCATGCGTCCTATGCGCCCCGGGGCCTGACGACGTCGACCACGCAATGGCTCAATGCAGCATTCTGACCCCTAGGACGATGTAGCGCGTCATCGGAATTTGCATTTTCCAGCTACTTTACCTCCGAAATTGTAGCTTAGATGATGGATACCTCTTCTGCCTGGTTCCGAGGAGTATTTTACCTGAACGCCCTCATGAAGGAGCAAACACGATTAAAACAAAACTAAAAAGCTTAAATTAAAGGACGAGACGAAAGGGGAATGCCAGGTTCTCCACAGTGCCCCGATGCACCTCCTGAAACAGGCCTTGTATTCAGGACAGATATTCATAGGCAGGTCGTAGCAAGAGACTCCCTCCTTATCCTCCATCTAGTAGTGTGTCCTCACACCATTCCGAACCTTGAGGGGGTGCGGAAAAAGACGAGTTTTAGTGGGTAAGAATCCCGCACTAGGAGAGGGCTCCCAGTTCTGCTTATTGCATTTCCCCAACATATTAAATTTTCCCAAAACCTCAAAAAAAGGGAGGTTGACCACGACTTTGATATTAGACCTTAGAACGTGAAAGGACTGCCGACATAGAGAGTCGAGCTACTGTACAGCTCAAGTTCTAACCGGTCTCGGTTGTAAGGAAGGCCACCACTGACACCTGTATGCTATTGCGAATCTGGGAAGGTGGACGGCGGTCGAACACACTGTCCTACATTACAAGTTTCTTTGAAAAGCAGGATGCCAATTTTACAGATTGAATTTATTGGGTTTTGAGTCCTACACTAGTAGCGTAGGCTGCTAGTGATGCATGCGCGTTCCTAGAACCTTCCATAAAAGTGATATTGCTGCACTGGGTGTTCTCTAACACGATTCTGAAGGTTGTAGACTTTCATTTTAAATAATGTAGCTCTACGCCAGCCTGGGCAAGTGGGTTTAGTAAGAAAATTAAGCAAATAAATATTCTAAAATCTCAACACACCTTGTGAATAAGCCTATGGCTCGATATCTTATGTGAATAAGTTTATGACTGGCCTGTTTGCATGGCGGATAGTCGAATGGGCACACAAAAAACCTAACTCATAGCAGCTTATTTTATTGTCGAGCGTGGGCTCCTATGAGGGCCAGCAAAGGGATGCAGCCAGATGGGCCTGGGGATATTAGGTTATTAAACAGTATAGAAATTTTTAGAAAATAAACTGCAATTGAGTACGTACAAAGGTTAAGTACAGAGCAAGGCAATGGCAAGCCATAGAAAAAAATTGAAAACGGGTCGTCCGAATCGCGAGACAACGTCTGCAAATAATGCTCAAAAGAGACAATGTTATACATGACGGCTAATAGTAGCCTCGTAGTGTATAGAACAGCAGCAGAGAGTGCAGAACACGTGACCTACAACAACAATTACGTGCAACTCCCTGCTAGACAGGGAAACCGAAACGACAGAACACATGCATTCGGAATGCAACAAGGCTCTACTGGGTGATCACGAGGTTGCCCGACGATTGGGTCTTACTAAAAGCAGTGTCATGACACGTTCAGGAGACCAAAATGATTTCAACAAACATGGGAAAATAAAGCCTAGATTATTCGCTGAAACAACTCGCCCGCTTAGATCGA